>JAPMOR010095361.1:80762-95546 GCA_026543865.1 Argiope aurantia | reverse complement strand
TATATATATATATATATATTCAAAAATTATGTTATTAATTCAAATTATTTAAATTAATTTTATAAACTCAGAAATATTCGAAGTCTTATTTTCTAGCAGATATTTAAATTTTATAAACTTAAAATACGAAATTACTGATTTGGTGAATGGAATTAAGAATATCGAGAAAAGAAGAGGTGTTAACTGAAATTCTAGTATAAATTCTTTTCAGTTTTCGCAACGCTATATTTATCACTTTTTTCTTCCTTCCTTTTTTTCTATAATAATTTTCTCCATCAAAATATTCTTATTAAAAATTAGTAGTGGATTAGATAACAGCAAATAAAACCTTAAATAAAGTCTTTTAGAGGGTCAAAATAATGTATGAATTTGTAAGTTATATTTAAAATATTTCTAAACCTGCACTTTGTTTCTTTTTTATATATCCAGATTAAAAGAAAGCGAAAAAGGATTTTTTAAAAATGGAATGTTCTCCAATTCAAGAAATATTTATTCAAAAACTTAAAGGATAAAGCAGATTCTTTATAATAAATCCACAAACGGATAGAAAAAAATAATTCCATGAAGATTTCCATTAATTTATATAAGCGGTAATAATGTTATTGGTATGTTAGAGATTTATCCCTGTATTTATTCTTTCTGTAGTTTGCATTATTGGCTCTGCTATGGTAAGAACCAAAGTATTTTTTCGTGCACCAATTCTTTTTATGAATCGCATCTATCGTGCTGCCATCTACTGTCAATAATATCAAATAATGTAAATGTAACATAATATTATCCAGCTACCTTAGCCGCTTTACTTCTTATAATTTTGTGACCAATGGAAGATTTAAAAAAATAATAACAACAAATTATTTCAGCAAATTGTACACATTTTAAATTTTAATACATAATCTAACTAATTCTTTAGATATGTCTTCATACCAATGATAATATTGAGACGGACAGTTAAAATTTAATTGCAATTAAGAAATAGACGGTATAAACAGATACATAAAAGAGGGAATAGAAACAACAATACTTCAGATAACATCTTGGCAGAGTAAATATTTCAGCAATACGTAACACAGGTATTAAAGAAAACAAAAACCTATTACCATTGATGAAATAGTCTTGATAGAGTGAATTTTTCACAAATAGTAACAGAATTATTAAAGAAAACAAGAACTACTGCCATTGATGAAATTTATTATTTCTAATTTAAGAAAATTTCGAAATTAATTTTTAAAAGAGTAAATAATATTCAATTGGGTCATTTTTAAATACTGTACCATGTGTTTTTAATACTGTTAAGGACCACGTGTACAGATGGAACTGAATTTCCCTCTTTGATGCTATTCTTTCCCGCCAAACAGCATTCCAGCACTATTTATAATTTCTTTCCAATAATTGGTGCACTTTTCATTTCATAAAAATTTAGACATCTCTACATTATGTAGTACTGTTTCCCAGCAATTTTTTTAAAAAATGTCGGAACAATAAAAATATATTGAGATATCAAATGAAAGCACATTCTATTGACAAAATAATAATAATAATAATTCTAAAATATCATAATAATTATTCTAATGTAGTTCGTTAATTTTTAAAAATCAAGACTTATTAAAATATATATATATAGATAGAATATCAAGTCAGAAACATAGTAATTGCTGCCGAGTGCAAATCCTTTTTCAGAGAATAAATATCTCCTTTTTTACTTGGACATAAAAATTACGAACATTGTTTAAAAGCTGATTTCAATGTCAATCAAAGAATTCTACGAACAAGGTATCTATCACTTGTTGAACCAAGGATACAAATGTTTTCGGAGTTTTCGTGAGTGCATTTAAAAATAAAATGTACCATTTCATTCTGTATTTACTTCACACATTTCATTTGCCCTTATATATTACTAATGCACATTAATTCGAGATATCCTGTTCATATAAGAACAATCATGTGTCCGTCGAGACATACATTTAACTAGCAATATAATGTTTTCTAAATTGAAGAACCTTGAAATATAAGTTCTGTACTCGGTTTTTATTACAAAAGGCACTTGACATACTAGATTTTACTATTCTAGTCAGTTTCATCTAAGCATAATTGCATCATATTGAATAATACTATAAGATATTAGCAAAATTCCTCAAGATTGTATTTTTTCTACAATGTTTTTATAATATTAGGCGCACGAAATGGATTACAATACCTTTTCGAATTTCTTAGCTGCATTTGAAAATGCGTTTCGAGGTATTGACTATTTTCTGTCTCAGTGGATTTACAAATAGTTTTGTATCTTGCTTTTTAAACTAAAGGAATAAATTTTGGATACGGAAAGATTTCTTAAATATTATATACTAGCCGCCTTTGGCGACCAGCCGGTTCGCCAGTATTACCGCTCGCTATAATTTTCAATTAAATATTTTAAGTAACTGGTCTCTTAATAGGTTCTCAAACAAAACATTTTTAATCTTCAAATTTTGATAGTCATACCAAACTTATACTGTTGTTTAGATCGTTTCGTTTAATTTACTATCTATATTTTGCTAATTTGCTGTCATTTCCGGTAAAACTTCAACTTTAATTTAAAGTGGAAATGATGAAATTGCAATTAATATAAAGATATTTTTTAATAAAACCAAGCGTTTTATTTTATTTATCATCTTTATTGTTATTTATTATTATTATTATTGAATACGAGTATTGCAAACAGAATGGCTCGGTATTTAAGTCTTATGTTAACTACAAAATATTTTTCATAATTTATGTAATATCTCAAACACTATTTCGACAAAAATTTCTCAGATTCAGCATAAAATTCAGTTTTGCTTTCAAAAGGACTGAAATGAAACCAATAATAATATTTTGTTCCGGCCTATAAATATATTTCAAAAATTATGAAGTCTAAATTTAATGCAGTAAAATATCATATTCTGAGAAATATTCTGGACACACTAAATTTTAAATAAATGAATGAATGTTTCTATTTTCCAGGATCAACTAAGACTTATTTATGAAGTTTTGAATGTTAAAAATTTAGAAAAACTCAACGTTTTCATAATCTTAGGCCAATTAATCTTGAGAAACCTGCGTGCTGATTTTCTTTGAAACGATCGATGAAAAATCTAAAATTATTCATTTTTTATTGAATAGTTATATTCAAATTTTCATAAATCAGTCAGTTTAAGTGATTGATTTAGTTGAGTGGAAATTAACTCTTTTTATTTAAAATATTAGTGTTTCAAGAATATTTTGTTAATCGTGATTTCCACAGCAGAAGCTTTATGTAAAATCAAAAATTCGTTATTTATTAGAGCATTTATTGAATCAAGTTACATAAAATGTAATCATTTTCCATTTAGACCATTTTAGCAGATCTGCGTCTTACTAAAGGTTTAGAAATTAGCTGTGTGACCCTGATTTGAATGGATATCCTGTTCATATTAAACAAAATTTGCCTTAAAATAAAACTGATTTATTGGATTAATAATATAGAGAGTGTAAAAGATCATAAAGTAATTTTTCTTGAATTTATTTTTTTAGAAAAAATAATATTTCATATTTGTTTCATTTCCTACAAACAAGTGCCGAAAATTATATTTTTGCAGATTTCATTTCCAAAAAGATTTAATTTATTTTTAATTGGAGCTTTAATCAATGTGATGGCAACACATTGAAAAAAGCTAATTTTTTTCCCATGAATGCGAAACGTGCTCGTGCAGCTTAAATTTTATTTTTATTTTGTACGAAAATAAATTGTTGAAAAATATAGTTAAAATATTTATTTAAAAATTCATTAAAAATAGAAATTTAATTTTAAGGTTAAAACATTGGTATCATTTAAAAGACAAATTTTTGATCTTTAACTTCATGTAAAAATCTTTTTTGTGCGATAATATTTTCGGAAGTTATAGCAAAAACACGCCAAAATTTCGCTTAATTTTTAAATAAATAAAATTTTAATTAAAAATTCGAAAAAATAACCTCATGTGCACATTCCCTCCAAGGTATACACGTGACAAATTTGGAAGCTGTAGGTTGAATGGTAGTAGGTTGAATGGTTGAGCTGTAGGTTGAAGTATAGATTTATGTATCAGGGAGATTCCCTTAAACCCCGGTCTTTGATCTAGTAATTCCGTATTAGCATGTTAATTTTCGATGAAGTATTTCTAAGCATTACAAGTTTCTTGTGAAATATGGATCATTAAATTATTTTGTAATTATTTAATTAACTTTGTAATAAAAAATAAACTAATAATTACAACTTCACTGATATATTTAATACGCAAATAACTCCTAAAATTTCAGTAGTATTACTGAAGTTCGAGTTGGGTAAATTCTGAAAATAATTATACCAAATGCATATATGCAGCTCTAAAATAAATAAAATTGAATGCATTTTATTAAACCGTAGACAGGTTTGAATTATCTTTCTATATATAAAGAATAAATTTCTTGAAAAGAAAATAACGAAATAAATTATAGTAATTGAAAATGTGCCAAAATGTTCATTAACAATTTTTTGAAAACACTTTTATAAAGAACAAGATGCAGTAATATTTAAGAGCAACATAATATTATTTGTATAAGCGTATTAAACATATTTATTTATATTAAATAATAATTTGTTTACAAAATTACCATACAAATTTACAAATGATATGTTTACAAAATTTTGATAAAATTTTTCAAATCGAAAGTCTTTTTTTTTTTTTCTTTCTTCTTCTTCTTTTCTTTTCTTTTCTTTTTTTTTTAGAAAAGAAAAGGTGTTAAAAAGAAAAACTAACAATCGCTGATTTTGTTGAGAAATCCTATCAAAGTTCTCATTGCTTAGTTTTTACTTCTCACTCACAGTATCAAGAAGTTGTAGTTAATAGTAAAATAATAAGAACAGCATATCAAATATTTTAAAAATTTATTCGCAGTTAAAAGAAATTCAATACATTTATGGAATTTTACACGTAATTTAATTACTGTTTCTGTAAAGAAAGTATTCGTTGCTACACATTTTTTAGCTATAGAAATATTACACATATAATTTATCCTTTTCTAAATGCCAGATAGCATCATTTTTGAGCCAAATATACTACAAGCAATACTTATTTCAACATTAAATTGGCATTAGATTTCCCAGTTTCAATAGCATAAGTATAAACTTGTTTGCCTTTAAAAAACAAGTGTAAAAACAGCTTACAAATTTTTTATTAATACACTAAAAGAGAACAAAGAATGTCGCTTTGTTCTTTCTTTTTAAAGATAAAATGAATAAAAATAGCATCATTATGCATTCACTTTTGAAACTTTAATCTATTTACGTGTACGGATAGGGACATTATTATTTAATAATATCAAACATAAATAAAATATGAGTTTGCATGTCAGTTATTGAACACAGTAAGGGTTATTATGCATTTTTAATGATGTTACTAATAACCGAGTATCTTTTTTTTTTTCTGCTCTCGAGCTCATTGATTAGCATGTTAACTTTTTTTTATTATGATTTCTGGGGTTTTTTTTAATCTTTAAAAACACAGAATGCATATAATACGCTTCCATTAAAAATAATTCTATTGTCTTTATCAATTATTTTAATCATTTTAAACAAAACGGAACACACTAAAAAAATCACTTATTATTTAATTGTTTCGAAAGAAATGATGCCTCAGGAAGTATCCAAGCTTAATTAATTAGTATATATATACTAAAATTTCACAACAGAATTTATATTATTTTCATGAATACAATGTTTTAATAGCGAAAGATATAATTTAAATTAATTCAGTTTTTTGTTTGTAAGTGCTTGTTATTGATTTTATCATTCAGGTTAACTTTATTTACCTTCATTTTGGGGATAATTAATGCCTGTTGAGAAGTCGGGCTCTATTGAGACTGTGGTTACAAAATGGTGACAACATCTGAATAGAAGCTCCATTCTTTGCAAGCACTGCTTGTTATAAGGACGGCATCGCAAATTTCATATGCCTTACTCGGAGTATTTTTGATTAATTATGTTTATAGACAGATATAATTCCAAAGATGTATTTATCAGATTCTAGAGATTCATCAACTTTTTAATTTGAAGTCTTTTATGGTATTTTCTCTTTTGTAAGATAAATTAAAATTTCAAGCACTTTTTTTTTTTATCAAAAGCCTATAATGAAAAAAAAAAAAAAACTTCTTTACTGAAATTATTATTCATTAAATAAAGATTATTATTATTTAGACATGAATATTACTAATAATATGTTAATTTCTCTTCCAGAACCGTCTTAACAAATTTGAACTCTCTGGATTTTCTTTAATTTAACGAGTTACTTCTAGGGATTTGAGATCCAATGAAAATTTCTATTCAATAAAAGAATTGTGGAGCAATAAATAAATAAATATCTCTGATTAACGACTTACAAGTTTGCAAATCAGTCTTTCAGAACAGGATTTTGAAAATGCATATTACCCTCACCTCTAATCATATACATGATTAATTTGCATAAAGATAATTATAATTATAACACATTAATATCTATATTACATGAATTATTTATAATGTTTATATTATAAATATTAAAAATGGTCATACATCGACCCTTCGTGAATACTTTTTGGGCTAATATACATGTTTATACAACATTACAAAATCAATCAGTGTCTATATGCAGCTACATGTCGGAATACATAAACAAAAATAAATATATTTTCATAAAGTTCATAAAATAAAAACAGATTGACCTGAAATAAACCATTCGTACTTGTTTGTTAAAAATGTGTTGAAATATAAAACTAAATAGTCGTCTTTTAATAAATAGGAGCCTCATAATGTGCTTTACCTAGGGTTACAAAATATCTAAATCCACCATTGTCCTGTATCATTGGCTACTCTGGGCTACGCTAAATTTGCTCATTGGATGAAGCGATTCATTTCTCTATGAATTGTTTGCAATTTTTATTGAAAGACAAGTAGTAATGACAAACGTGATATTTTCATGTATTATAAGAATTCGTGATATTTCATGTATAAAAAGAATTGAATATTGACATATATATTGGCATCATGTATTATAAGAATTGACACTGGATATATAAGAATTGACATATTCTCAAGAATAAATTCATTCTTGACAATATGTTTCAATTGCGAAGCACTGTTGTTTCTTTATTTAAATAATACAACGCCCATCCCAATTCTGAATAATAATACAATCAAACCGTGTTTTTACCTAAATAATAGGGATTTTATAGATTTAAATTATTAAATTGGCTATCCAAAATCAAATTTCTATATTTGCGCCAGTATAAATTAAAATAATTTTTGAGCAATTTGAAATAATTGAATATCACTTTTAGAATAGGATTTTTTTCGGGGGGGGGTATCAGCTAATTTTGACAAATAGAAAAATAATTATACAATTATTCCTTTATATTGCACTTTTTCTCCCTACAAAGTCAAATTCTTAAAAAATATATACCAGAGACAGATTTAAAATTATTATGAGATATTACCTTCAATGTAATATGCACTTAAGAGGAATTCTAAAAGTTTTTCTCAAATGAAAAAAAAAAAAAAAAATGGAAAAATATTTTTCCAAAATTGCACTTTTTAGAATTTTTTTCGGCCTAATTAAGCTATTAAACGCTTGATAGCTCATTTAATGAGCTTTCTTATTTTTACAACTTTATAATTTAGACTTTTCCTTTCAGATTGATAGATTTTTATTTAAATACAAAAAAAAAAGGTGATTCAATTTCTCCATCTCCCTCCACCTCTGTTGGAGTACAAACTTAAAAGCCTATCTTGGATAGCGAACTCAATGATTTTAACTAATAAAATTGTTACATATTTCTCATATTTTTCATGACAATATGATTGAACGATTAAAGTAAGTTAGCATCAATTCTGTTAATGAATTATTTGTTGTGCTGCCATCTAGTGTAAAATTCTTGAACAAAATCAACATATCTCCACCTTCTCGATTGAGATGTTTTACTTTGATTTCATACAACCCAGACGCAGCTTAAAAAATATTCTTTTTAATATTTTATTTACAAAAGGGTGTACATTTTAAATTTTATGACTTTATGCAACAATAATAGTTCCTAAACAATAAAATACATCACTTACAAATAATATATTTAAATTAAACAAATAACATTGAAGTAAAGATAATTTTGATAGATTTGAAATGTGGACACATAATTGTGTCATCGTTTTTGGTACTGCTCCAGTCTCGTATATGAAATATAACATAAAGTGGAGCATTTTCGTTAATTCACTACTATAATTTTCTCTCACGATATTTCATCATATTAATTCATGTTACTTATAACACTAAGAAACACAGAACAAGGAATTAAGTTAAAATTTCATTCCATTTAACACATTTCTTGTATTATAAAATGTTTATGATAGTCAATAGTAAAAGCAGTCCCACAAACGACATCTTCGCAAGTTGAATGATTTACAAGTATATTTAAGAAAGAGATTATGCAACACCATTGATAAATTTTCTTATTTAAGTATAATAAAAGTGAAAAAATGAGTGATTATTTTAAAAATAGTATATTGTAGTCTAATTAGTAATTTTTACTACTGAATGAAATATATATTTCTTTATCAACAATATGGAACAATTAATTATTACAAGAACTTTTGGGAAGTGGAATCCACTAATATCATTGCATAGTCTACAACAACGCGCTCAATGATCCAAGGTGTGCTTTTGATGTAAGCCTCAGTGACGGCAATCGCCACAGTAAGATCCCCCATTTTGTCCAAAGGCATCAAAAGAAAGAATGATTCCACAGGAAAAAAATCATATTGATTGCGATCTGGCGGACTTGAAGGCTAATCAATGGGTCCAGTTCTCCTCTTTGAGTATACAGCATCGAGGTAATTACGCACCTTATGGAAAAAGACGTAGGGGTTCCATCACGCATGAATCACATGCCTTGCTGCATTGCGGGCGTCATGCTTTTGCAATATTTCTTGGAGGACGTGTGTCAGAATAACAAAGCACGTTGCTCCATTCTTGCACCAAGATGGCTCTAAACGATAATCATTGATCCCTACACACATGTTGACTCTGAACATCTGCAGAGATTTCCACGATATACAGATATGGGAATTACCCATCGCCCATATGTCTATTAGCAATTGCTTTTGGACACCGAACCTACATGTGATTTCCGCTATGTTCAATTTCTCATCGCGGTTTATGACTCATGTTTCATAGCAATATTTGCTCCCTCTCAATGTCTGTTAACAACTCTCAGTTTGTCGTTCCAATATTAGAACTGAACCATATTCATTATGCTGAAAAAATAACACAGCTGAGTTCCCCAACTATAAAAACTGTACTAACTTCTAAACTTTTTATTTCACATGAAAGCTTTGATCTCAATGATCGCATTAATGGTTGTCAAACATTCTCCCCCTTCCCCAACTCAACACCCCAGCTCTTAACGAGAATTAGGGGGGGGGGAATCCTCGGCAGAGTCCTAAGATTTAATCACATAGATTTTGATAATTTGCATACATTGTTAAGCAATCAGAATGCTCTGCGTTTGTTGTTCAATCTAACTTAAAATAGTATTTTCTTATGTTGTGAAATGCTTTAGTACTTTCTAGTTCATCAAAATTTGGCTGATATGATTAGAATTAGTATTATTAATAATTTTGTTGAATAGCTAACCCCCTGTCCGGATTAGTAGATAGAAATAAATAGCTGTGATTTTAATAAGATGTCACATTAAAGTTCAAAAATTGACTAGTCTCCTTGAAGTCTTTAAAGGCATGAATGGTTGTGACATTTTTAATATGTACAGCTGCGCAAACCATTAACAATTACAATTCCCATTAAAAATTTTGTAACAATAACAGTAAAAATGAAAAACAAAACTTACAAAAAATTTTATGTTTACAAATACAAAAGAATATTAACGGTTGAAAGAAAACAGATAATCACAGAATACTTTCAAACAGTTTTATTAAAGATATTTTTTTTGAAAAAAGCTACATACAAAAATATATTTAAAAAATGGAAAAATATTTAATAACAGATATATTGAATATATTAAATATATTCATTTGAATTTTTGAATAAACAGCAATTGAATGAGTATGTATAATAAAATTCACAAAATATTGTAGAGCAACACCACAAATATTAATCTTACAACTTCAAAAATAGTTGGAAATGATTTTATTCATATTGATAGTTAGGGATTTTAGATAGACTCAGAAAATCATATTCTTTTAAAATATTAAAGTTATATGTATATATATATATATATTAGAAACGTACATTAAAAATGCAGGATAAAAATAACAAAACTGAAATAAAATACAGTAATTAAAGAAGTTCAATCTGAAATACAAAATATTTATTCAGAAGTCATATTCGATATTCATTTTAAAATATGTTATAATGAAGATATTTAAAATAAGCGAAGCTCCATTTATACGCCTCTTAAGGAGGTTTCTTAAAATGAGATATAAAAGGAATGATATATAATCCCACTTTTAATAAGCAACACTGATTATTGGAACTGTAATCCTACTATACAAATTCGCTTAAAAAGCATGTTTCTTCTCAGTATTGAGTAGCAATAATAGCATTTTAAAAATAAATAATTATTATAAAAGTTGGAAAATTCCTATTTTTATTGCCCATCTTGAGCATTTATTATGCATATTATATATATATATATATTTTTTTATATATGAAATTTTAATAAAAAAATTTTTTTAACTTTATACATTATTTAATTTGTTGATTGTCTGCGAGTGTTAATTTCAGCTTTATGAATCGAATTAGGGCCATAACGCTAAATGATTAGGTACGAATTAGTTTCTTTTTTTTTCTTTCTTCCCTCTATTGTTTTGTCAAGAAAAATAAGTTCTGTCAAGAAAAATAAGTTCTTAGAGTTCATTTGTCTTTCCAATGGAGTTCATTACATCTTTAAAGGGAAATAAAATAATTTCTTGGCATTCTCCATCACTAAATTTACATAAATAGCTGGGGAAAAGAAAAAAGTTTAACAATTCCAGATATAGAAAATGCTTCTCTCCTCAACAGGAACAGCAAAACAATGACTGTGGCAGAAAATTTGCCAATGTTAAAAAGGGAGAAACGGCCTACGATTAAAGTTCTGTGTCAGTTTGTCAACAGAAAAATTGTTACGAACGTGTAATGCCTAAGATGAGTGATGAAACAACATATAAATGAGAAACAGGCCAATAGTACTTTATTGTACTATATCAGATGCAGAAAATTGGCTTTAAATATTTTCGTTTTTACTCATTATTCCTTACATTTTAAAATTAACTTCATAAAATAGAACATGTTTATTTCAGATTTTTATAATAGGCAATAAAATTTGTATCCAAGTATAGTGATTTTCGATTAATTGATGAACATAATATATCAGAATATATATGATTTAATAAAAATAAACTCCTTCCTAGATATCAAAAGATTATTTTTCCTGATGTTCCAATAATATAAAAGATAATTCATATAAAATTTATAGATCTGAGTTTAAACTCAAAGTTTTTCACCAGATAATGTTATTGCAACAATTAATAAAATAAAAAAATACAGCTATAACAACAAGAATACTTCACAGTGTCTAATAAATTAGCTTTCAATAAATGAAATACTAACAATGAAGTGAAATATTAATGCATATTAAATCAACCATTATAAAATATTACAATACCTATAATTCAAATCAGGATTTTAAAATATAATTTGAGTAACAATTTTTATGAATGTGGATATTAACATTTGAAATAACAAATTTATCACAGATATGGATGTTATAAATTATTTCCGTATTATTTCAAAAGTTCATGTTCAAAATAAATATAGTTCAACAACTTCCATTTCAGCACTTCATTTTGTTTAATTTATTATTATTTTTGAAGTAATTTATGACTTTGTAACATTTATATTTGTGTGAAAAAAATAAAAAAATAAAAAGATTTAAATTATATCTGATTTTAATGATTTTTAAAATTATTCGAATCAAATATATTCTATGATATTTTCCTTTCTTTTTGGCTTCAAATAAACCAGAAGTTATCCAAAAATAAATGAAATAAAAAAACCATGAATATAAATTTTCAAATATTAATATATAAATAGAAAATTATAGATGCAACGTTAAGCGCCTTTCAACTTTATTATCTTAATATTAAAGGATTAACTCCATTTAAATGATTTTTGTTAAGCAAAATCCATATTATAAAAGCATCAACTTGAATATATTAATCCGAAAAATGTAGTAGAAAATGCAAGTGCAACAGAATGATAAAAGAAAGCTATTACTTTGAAAAAGCTATATATATCACAGTTTTAGCTTTTCAATTGAAATCTTTGTCATTTCAAATTTCTTTACTTTTCCAGTGGCAGTTTTGGGGAAATTTTGCACAAACATAACATAACGAGGTATCTTGTAATTGCTTATCTAAAATAAGAAAATTAGAAATTTTCAAACCATTTTTTTAAATCATAGTAACATTATGGTTTATAATTTTGAGAGAAATTAGATGTATTATAAAAAAAATGTTTCTTCTATAAAATGTGAAAGTTGCAACTAAAGTTTTATCTTATTCAAAAGAGCTGTATAATTAAAATTTTACTTAGTTTATTTATTTAAACCAATTTGAAAATTTAAAAAAATTAATATTGGTTGCAGTATATATTGTAAAATTCCTATATAGTGAACTTCTTTTTAAAGAGTTTTTGACTTTCAATAGAAAGATAGTTTCTACATAGCAAATAAAATTCTACATACCAAACAAAAATTTGACATAAAAAGATTATGTGCACAATTGCAGTAAAAAAAAAATGACCATTTATTCCAAACATTAAAAGGTATATATAAAGTAGAGGCAGAAAAAACTCTTTCAACAATTCTTATCTGGTATAGAAATCTCAAAACCTCAGATATTGTTTAAACACTTAATGTTAATTTTATGTCATTCTTAACTGGCATTGGAATCATTCAAAAAAGTTCTAACAATTTCCTTTCCCTTTTAAAAAAACGAACACAGACGGTTTATTACAAGGATAATCCCTTAATGCCAGAAAGTTATTCAAAAAAGGACTCATATAGCCGAAAATAATTAGAGATATTTTTAAAAAATTGTATTGATACTTTCTAAGAGCGAGAATTACTTGCAAAGGATAGAAATATTGCGATAAAAAATAAAACCATTCTTCAGGCAGAAAGACAACATATGATTGTAAAAGATATTCTGTTGAAAAGAATACAGAGTCATTTCTTAAAATGTCCTCGGAATGTCTTTTGGGATTCAGAGTACTAAGAAATAGTGAAAAAAATTTCTAAAAGACTTTTCAATAGCTATGATATTATAATTATCTGAGCTGAATAGAGAATACTTAAATAATTAGTGGGATCCCTAATACTTCCTATTTTGATAGTAGAGACAATAATTTTCTTGTATATTATAAATATTTACAGAATCAGATTTATGTCTAAATTACACAATATATAATTTAGGCTGCCACTATCTAGGGGCCTCCTAAATTTTGTCCAAGTAAGCAAAGTTATATAATATTAAATTCATTGAGAAAACTCATATCTTAAATAGCTTAGAGCCTCATCAAGTTTGAATACAGCAATGAGTACTGATATTTAAAAACTGCATCCCACAAAAAATAATTTCATGTAATACTCAAAATCTAAATTTAGAAAGAAAAATAAAGATAAACATTAGAAACTGTCTCAATGCCTTACAAGGAGAACATGCATTTTTAAGAATTCGAATTTACTATTGCAAAAAGCCTGAAGGAATTTAAAACCTCTATATTTTATTATTCTTTCCTCTTGTCAAATTAAACTGACTTTTAAAGACAGCACAAACTTAGATACCACTCTCTTTAAATTCTCATTTTTAAGATTACATTAATTTTGTGAAACAAAATGTATCTCAATGTTGTTCCAATGAACAACTAGACAATGCACTTTTTACAAAAAAAAAAAAAAATCAAATGGCATCGACCAAAATATATATATAATAATAATAATTATTATTATTATTGAGTTTCATTAAGTTAAAATTGTTTTAAAAATGGATGAACTTTTACCTTTCCTTTGCAAAATTGTTTAACTTCTTCCTCCGAAAGCTGCTTGCCCTCTTTCAGACAAATCCAAGCACAAGCTTCTTCACCCAGTCTTTGATCAGGAACACCACAAATCTTTAAAATTTGCAAGATTTTATTATATGCATAAAATTTATATATATATATGTAATGATATTTTAACTCTAATTTCAATTTAATTAATTTTCAAGATTTTATCTTCATTTAGCCCATAGTAACTTTATTCTAAAACATTCTCTTATTTCGTGATCCAATTCCACTGTCTCTACTTAATTAATTCAAGAGAAGCTTTGTTGAATTGCAGAGTCAGCTAAAAGTCTAACTTTCCCACGCTCGGCGTGAAGGGGTAAAAAACTGTCCAGTAAGCACATTCTTTTTAAAAGATCCCTGTGTTTCCTTTACATGTGATTGACATGCGTCAGAAATCCCTATCAGAGTCTTATTAATATATTAGCGCTATGAAGAAATGTTTTCCCTATTAAAATCATAGGTTATATAAGACCAGGGATAAAATGTCCAAGAGCTTTTTCCTCATTCCTCTCTGTGTCGTCCTGTGTGCTCATCGCTTGTACATATGCCTGCTTCTTAAAAATGAAATAAAACGACGTCACGCAAGTCTCTTCACTGTCTTCAAACTGCATTTCTGCTCCACAACAAATAATGTTACATATAT
>JAPMOR010095361.1:64017-80662 GCA_026543865.1 Argiope aurantia | reverse complement strand
ATCTCAATATATGTGGAATCTTAATGAAGAATAACCTTGAAGAAATGCGTTTAGCAATTCAGATTTGGTCGAACGACTGCATGAGTTGGAATAAGTTATATGAAACGACAGCTGGATAATCAATAGATGAGATGCAGATGAACAAAAATTAATTTTAGAAATTAATGGCAGCATCAGGGGAAGAGGATATTTCATCATGGCATAGGTACTTGTACTAGCTAGTAGCTTTGTTGTTGAATGGTGCGGTTTGGGTGGTCCAGAATTTATATAAAGAAGTTTCGAGAAAGCTGTGAAATATGCATTTCGATGTCTTCAGTTTTTAGATTCTTATGAATTATGTCCTTGTGAACATACCAGAGAGCGTTCGTTAATATTCTAAGAATCTTGTTTTTCTAATTTGGATGCGATCGATTTCTATAGGATTTTGCGGCCAATCCCCAGATTTAGGGATTAATTGCATCATCATGTACAGTTAACAAACCTATAATTTATAAAATGTTCTAACAAAATAACTGATAATTTGAAAAAATAATGACATCCTCTATAATGAACTGTACCACTTTTCCTAGTAGTTCATTAAATACATATTCATTTGAAGAAATGAATAAAATTCAAAATTCCATATTTATTCATGAAAAAATTCGCAATAGTTCAAAGTCTTTCAATGAAATTTCGTAAGCAGTAAACCTGCTGTTAGAAGCATTTTGATAAATGTAAAAACCATATATTTGTTCTAGCATTATTTTTTAAAATTTACTACTGTAACTCATGATTAAAAATATAATACATAAAAATTAAAATGGCATTTAATTTGTACTTTTGCAACAGAATTATTCTAGTTCTACCCGAGATACCGAAGTCCATTTCAAGGATAAACATATTTTCTCTTCTATTTCAGATGCATTATATGCATTTTTTATTTTATAAATCTGCAATTACCTCTTTTGTACGATTTTATTTAGCAAAAGTATAAAAAGTAAAGAATAAATACAGCATTTTTCTGAATTCTTTGCTAGATACTTTCGTCCGTATTTTGGTAAAATCAAAGCCAACTGACGCATGTACAAAAACATGATATATTTCCGTATATGGAAAAAATTCTTTTTAATATGCTGATAATAAATAAACGAAGAAAATAAATATTTTGAATTTTAGAGTCATCAGCTTTGGGGCTCGTAGCATTTAACTAAATATATTATATATCATTTGAAATTTTAATACCTGATTTTATAACAAAATTATATGCATATATTTTGTAATAATTTAAGTTTGCATTCAATTATAGAATATAAAAGTTATTTGATAAAAGTAGATGCATTCACTTTCCTGAAAGTTAGGATTAATTATGAATTACTTGCTGAATGGTTAAGCTCACCTATAATCCATTTTTGTAATTTTTGG
Organism: Argiope aurantia; assembly: GCA_026543865.1. Taxonomy (NCBI): domain Eukaryota; kingdom Metazoa; phylum Arthropoda; class Arachnida; order Araneae; family Araneidae; genus Argiope; species Argiope aurantia. The sequence goes on along the minus strand of JAPMOR010095361.1, from coordinate 79,261 downwards.
CACAAGTTAATAAATACAATCTTGTGATTTCTGAAAGCATATCAATTTAAAAAAAAAAAATCGCACACATCTTTTTTTATTGTAGAACTTCCGATCTTGGCAATAAAAATTAAAGCTTTGGAAAATGCAAGAACTATTGCATGTTAGGAAGCAAGATCTATGATTTGTCTGGAGAATTCCATCTGATGCCCTACTGCGTTTTCAGACTATATAAGTCGAAACACTCATAAGAAAAATTAATCTCTCTTGAATAAAATTCGAATGAGCTGATGTGGACGCTGAATTGTTGCTATTGTTGCTGCTATTTAATTAGCGATTTGCTGTCTGCTTAGATTGTCAGTTTCTGGAAGTTCTAAGTAGAATAAATATTTGTGGAATAAAGGATCGTTTTCCATTATCCAGCTTGTTGGACAAAATTCACCTTACACCAAATGGGCGGTTTTCGTAATAATGTAAAGGAAAACTTTGAAATTTGAAAAGAAAATTTACCACAGCAAACAATTAAGAGCAATTCTCTGATTAATAATTACAACTATTTCTCAACACTAGACCACATTTCATAAAAAAATTAATATATAATAAATAATTCATTATGACTCAAATCATTGTTTTGTAGCCTAAAAATCAAAAAGTATTTGATTACACAATAATTTAATAAGAATAATTTTAATCATAATTTCTTAAAATCATTTCAAAAGAAAGTAATAATTTGAAATTAGTGAAACATACAAAAAAGAAAGAATAATCCTTAATAGAATCAAAGTGTTGTCACAACAGGTTTCATAAAACAACATTAATGAGTGACTGGGTCTGACAACTAATGTCATTTAACAACACCAAAAAGCATGTTTAAAATCTCATCTTTTCATTAAAAGAAGGCATAAAAATAACAAAAATAGAAGTTTATAATTTCCAATACTTACATGCACTTCAAGAACAGATGGATGAGTGTTTAAGAAATTTTCGATTTCCAAGGGATAAATATTTTCTCCACCACGGATTATCATATCTTTTATTCTTCCAACTATTTTAACGAAGCCTTCATCATTCATTACTGCCAGATCTCTGTTATTAAAAAAGGAATTTATTTATGAAAAAATAAAACGCCTATTTAAATTATGAAATGAACAGAATCAAATAAATATAGGCAGTATTTAATAATATACTACAAGATATTCTCATCTAATAGGTTGTCATTTGTTAGCAATCTTAGATTGGACAGAAGGGGAACCACATATGCCAATAAAAGAGTTTTTAGCATAATTAATAAAAAAAAATCTATTAATTATAAATTATCAGAACTACAATGAATATTTACATTTAGTTATTTACATTAGCATTTAATAAAGTATAAGTAATTACTTTTTAAAAAATATATTGAATTAATTATTATCATGTGGTTATTTGCTTAGGGGGTTTTGAAGCTCGAAATTGTGTAGGAAATGAATAAAGCATAAATGGCAATTTTCATCATCGTCTTTTAATTGCACACCTATTTTTACCTGCTTTTACCAGTATTGCATTATAATTATGTATGCTTCTTTGAAACCAGATGCAGTTTTAAAAGGGTGACCTGCTTTTACCAGTATTGTTTTATTATTACGTATGCTTCTTTGACAGCAGATGCGTTTTTAAAAGTTTGATTCAGAACGATGACATTAGAGCTGTTATTTCATCTCAAAATCGGTCGCGCTCCGAAACTTTGTTTGCCAACTAGAAAAATTGAAAATGAAAGCTTAAAAAAATTTATATATATATATTATATATATAGAGAGAGAGAGAGATACAGAGAGAGAGAGAGAGAGAGGGAGAAGTCTCCTTATTGTTTCAAACCGGTTTAAACTGGTTATTGACTTAAATTAATTAAGACAAATAAGGACTTAAAAATTTTTATATTATATATATATATATATATATATTTCACAGATTTGCTAAAATAAACAATTAACATGCTGACTAAATTAAAAATGTATTGAAACCAAATTGACTAGTTATTAAAAAGGGACCTCGCAATATGCACTGCCCACGGATGCAAAATGCCTAAATTCGCCAATAAGTTTAACCGATCGAAAGTTACGGAAAATTTCTTGCAGATTTTAGAGTCTTAAGAAATTTTTAAAAAATAATTTTTGCTACATACTTTAGATGTAAATATATAATAATATTAGAAGTTTTGCTCCTTCATAATGTGATCTTCACAAGCATTCAAATCAAAACTAATCACTAAAATCGAATAAAATATAAATAAAATACAAAATAAATTTTAAAAAATACTGAAAGAAAATACTAAGAAAATACTAACAATATCCTTCAATTTGATCCGTGAAGAAAATATATAATGAAATAGCATAAATATAAAATAATAAAAGTTCATACTTAGATTTATTCACACACAGGTAATTAATCGATTTAAATATTAAAAAACTATCTCAGTTACTAGACTTCAAAGCAGAACTTCGGATTTTGCATTCAATAATGATGCAGATTAAAAAGATAAGGGTGTTTTTAACTCTGCCCTATATCACAGATGGTGATGGTTGATTATATATAGATTTTTACAGAATTCTAGAAAAGAAATTTACATCAAACGATACAAACTTTAAATCACAATGAAATTAAAAGGAACTCGCATATTAAATCTTATTTGTTAAATTGAAATTAATTTGCTGAAGTTAAAAAAAAAGTATTTTTTTAGTATAAAATAAATATGCAATTGAATGAAACAATCATAAATATCACAATGATTGTTTTAAAAGAAAAATAAATTCTTAATTAAATTCAGTGGTTTCACTTCCTATATTTTAAATAGTTATTGAAAATTTTTATATAGCTCATCTATCACAATCAAAATAATAACTACTACATTATGCAAACTCCATTGTTACTATATCACTTATATAAATAATGACAAAAGAGTTTCTCTAACATTTATTACACAATGGATATTCCACAAACTGATAACTTATGAAAGGAGATTTATACGATAAAAATTTTAATATACTCTCTTGACATTGCTTTTACAAAGTTATCAAAGCATTATTCAACAATAAAGTAAAATTAATTAAAGGTCTTATAAAATGATTCGATTTATGATTCAAATTATCCCATTTGGAATAATATACTAACTATTTCTAGACAGAATTGAGTTGAATATCAAAAATTCATTATAATCGATCTACCATTATTAAATTACAGTTATCATATACCAAAATAATATTTTATAAAATATAGCTAAACAGAATAAATAAAAGGCCTTTAGCACTGACCCAGTGCGATACCAACGTGTTTTATCCAAAACTTCAGCTGTTTTCTGTTCCTCATCCCAGTATCCCAAAAAGACATTGTGCCCTCTAGTACAAAGTTCACCTTGGACATTTACAGGAGCTAAATTTCCTTTACTATCAATAATCTTTACCTGAAAAGCAAGATACATTTCTTTGATATTATATTTTATATTTCTGAAATAATCAGAAAAAAATAAGCAGAATATCTAACAACATTGACATATATAGAGAGAAATGATTCTCTTACTACTATATTTTAATAAAAACTACAAATTTAAAGAGACAATAAATGTTTTTGAAAAATGAAAGACGGGTAATACATGAATGAACCAATAATCCTAATTAATAAATTTGAAATCGATTTAAAAAAAAACTAATTTAAGCAAGATGAAATAAGACAATTTCATATTTTATTATTTTTTAGTCAACGATAGTACCTTACTTATAAAACTATTCATCAAACATTGATGAGAAAATCCTTATGAACAATATTTTTTAATTAACATCTTGGTAAAATTCTGAAATAAAAGATTTAGTTACAAAATAGCTTTAAAAATGAGAAAGCAATATTTAACATTTTAAATATTTTGTATTTCATAAGTCTAATTAATATAAGCTCAGTATTTCAATTATTCTTAGAACAGTAATAAGAACATCGTTTTGATAATGAATTTCTTCATATTTTTGCTTTCAAATCTTAAGTATTTAACTTAACCTATGTCGTTCTTAAAACCAAAGGGAGTAGTATCCCCAAACCTTCCCTGCATACACTCTAATAAAGGTGTTATACCAGAGAATGTCTTGTATGGCATTAACACACAAGTTTTGACCTTTGGGAGGCATTTAGCAATTTTACTGAATCTATCGTGTGATCCCTGATGACAGTTTTGGCGATTAATCCTAGGTATGCGGTTAATAGTATATGAAAATCAAATTTATATCTTAGACACTTTTTTACAACCGATTGAAACAAAAGTTTGACACAGAACTACGCATGTAGTCACAAAATCGCCTACTAAATTTCGTTCATTTAAGTTTTCCATTTTCGAGTTATAACGTTTACATGTTTCTGAAAGTACAGACTGACAGACGATCAACCCTTAATCGATTTTTCTCAATATTTGATAGAAGTTTACACAATAGATGTCTAAATATGTATACCTGATTTTAGCTATCTAGTTCTCTTTATCTTGTGTTAATTTATATTCGAAGAACTGGACAGACAGATTTCCCCTAAATACATTTTGCTCAAAAATTTGAAAGAAATCTACATATTTAGAATAAAGACGATATACCAAAGTTCATACCTTTAGCTCAAAGTGTCTTTTAGTTATTTTTATCACAGACAGACATTTTCCAAAAATGTTCTTTTTGAATTCAAGGAGATCTAAAATCTGGTGATTCATTAAAATCACGAGTTTTTGAAAATCAAAAATTACCATTCTACTAAAAAAAAAAAGACTTGTTTGCGTGTGTGTGTGTGTGCGTGCATGAAAAGTGTGTGTGTTATTATTTAAACTAATAACTGATTAATTACCTTGATCATAACATATCAATAAAATATTTCAAATAAAACGATGTCTTGAATTCTAACTTATTTTGTCCATGGCGAGTACCATAAGACAAAACAGCATTATTCATAAACAATAAAAAGTTATTTTTATCAATTCTAAAAAAGTAAAAGTTGATTTAATGGAAATTCAGCAATATAATATGACAGTTTACGTTATGATTTGTATGATTATGATTATACTTTTTTGGTATCTTGCTAAGAATAAACAAAAATTTCCTTTCTTTACTAGCAATGAAAATGCTTTAAGAAATCTTTCCTGCAAAGGTAAAATTTCTATATATATTGTGAAGCTTTTGTCTCTGAGTTAACTGCGAATTTTTCGAAAAATACAGAAATAGAGAATAAACGATTTAAAAATATTACAGACATAAATTATATAATATATTAAATAATTTCAATAACATTTAATTCTTCAATAGAAATATTAAAAATATTCAATAGAAATATTAAAAATATTCAATAGAAATATTCTTATAAATAAATAACATCCTCTTCTAATAAATCACATAAATAATGTTTTCAGACTATATATTAAGCATATATTTTTCTTAATTTAATGCTACTATTATTATGCTATGCTATTTAAAATTCCATCTTAAATCAAAATTATCAATTAAAAAAATTAAATTATTATATTTATTATTTAAACAAATATGTTCATACTTCAACATATTCTACAGGTAGCATAACCCCATTCAGTGAATTTTGAAAATCTTCTAAGTATCTATTTGATGCAATTGCAGGACCTGTTTCAGTTGTACCATATCCTATCTATAAAATAAAATGAGTTAAAAAGTTCTATATATATCACAAATAAATTTCATATAAGTTTTGATTTCTCACCAAATAAAAGTTATTTTGCATTTGTTTTTAAGTGTAAATATATTCACAGAGTAATACATGATTATGGGGGCAGCATCTTATCGTTTCTCTCAGATTTAACCATTTTTCTTTTACTAATTATGGTAATAAATAAATAATAATAGATTTTAATCAAATAAATAATAATAAATTAATAAATTTTAAAATGATTTTTTTATGAGTGCAACTATATATCATTCTTGATTTCTACTTAATCTGGCAAAGCCAAAAAGAAAATGATGTTCTGAGATATTTCACACCATACAAAATATAATATGAACCATTTGCAATATAATTGAAATAAATGTTCTCTAGTAAATGATTCGGTATACTTTATTTTTACATTTGAATTACAAAACTCTTGTTGAAACTATTGAAAAAGCAAGAAATAATTTCGATATTAATTTGTTAGTTTGGTCTTGGAATTTTTTAGTTAATCAAATAAATAATTCTGCCATTGAAAAGGGAAAATATCGATATCATTAGAGAAATTCATACTAATTATATTGTAATATCCAAATCAATGTAATTATTCTTTGTAATTCTAGTATTCTTTATGCATTGGAGACATTTCAAGGGTCTAAATATTTATGGCAATTAACAACATAATACAGATTTCCTATTGCAAATAAAACTCAGTTTCATCAGTCAATCTTCCATTCATGCAAAGCATACCATGAATAAGCAGTATAATTTCATTTACAAAAAAAAGTTTCATTCTAATTCATATAATAGCTATTCAATGTCTCATCATTTATGTGCTGTTGGTATCTATATTTGAACTAAATTTTTACATATATAATGCATGCAAATAAAAAAAATTATCTTTCATTCTTTACCCCAACATTGGGTATTCCAAGAACTTCTTTAATGTCATTCATAAGGGTAGCAGGTGCTGCAGCTCCCCCAACAATGCCTTCAAAGAAAAATATTAAGGATAAATGAGAAATTATGGCTCAATAAAATTTAAACCACAAGCAACTTTATAACACCAATTATTTCCTATTGACTGCATTTTTTTTCTAATTGGCAAGCAACAAGTTATATTTTGCAAAAGAAATCTTGTTAAACTTGTAATATTATACCAAAAATAAACATTTTAAGAAACTACTATCAAATGATATTGAAATAAATTTTTTCTAAAAATCACAAAATAATGTGAGAAAATGAAGACTGTAGAATTACTTCGCTTTAAAGATCCAATGTTAAACTTTCCAGACTGATAATTACGAATCAGATCAACAAACATAGTTGGAGTTCCAAAAATAATAGAACATCTACAAAAGAAACAAAAATGTATAAAAACACATTTTTTCAGAAGTCTATTTTATTAGCAATGAAAAATAAATTTTTAAAATTGTAAAACATATATTAAGGCTAAATCCAGCCATTTCTCAGAAATCTTCATGCAAGTGAAAAAAATATATGTAAAAAATAAAATGACTAACTTTTAGCATTTCCCTTCTCTCTATTTTTATAATGAGAAATTTCCATGTTTTCATAAAATTTATATATTTTTTATCAAAATTCTAAATTACATGTAATGTACAAATAATTACATGTGAAGTAACTTGCTCTAGCAGTTTGAAAGGCAAGATTATACAGTTTAAGAGGAGGAATTCAAACAATCTTCTCCCTTTCATCCCCGTGCCAAATGTAAAACTGAATATTTCAGCACTGTTGTTTTCTTTAAGAACTGAAATAAAACTAAAAAGATGTTGAAATATTTGTGTGAAAAAAATTTGCATTTATAACCCAAATTTGTATTTGTATTCCCAAAATTATATATGTAATTCATTCAGTAATAATTTTTGCAATTTGAATGTTAAATCAGTTGAATTTGTATTTGCTAACCATTAAAGCATATACTTTTATAGCATATGGCATAAATAGCATTAAATAAATCAAAAGATACCAGTAAATTTGATTGTCCATTTAGTACAATAGCATATTAATCATCTACCTTAAATAATAAATTTTTAATGCTTCTCTTATTAGAATTATTTATGCAACATGGTAATCTACTACAATTAAATAAAATGGTTCACAAATAAAATATATTTTTTAATTCAAAAATAACCTATGAATTTAAAACATAGTTTAGAATCACAAATTATTATTTTTTTCTAAAACTAGGATATGCATTCGAATAACTATTAAAGATAAAGTAAAATTATTTGAAAATAAAATGTCAAAATACTAAAATTTATTCTAAATTTTTATAAGAAAAAATATTATTTTTCTATTTATGCAAAACACTTATTAGGGCATTATTATCTTACCCAAGTTCTCAAGAGAGAAAAGAATTTTTTTACTTGCTTTCTACAGAAATATGAATTTACATAAATCTACATTATGAATTTTGAGGGATGACTGTAGTTTATCATATCATGTGAAATAAGAAGTATATTTTAGTTTTGCACATTTTAGATCATCAACAAAGGTATAGAGGTAATTACACAATAGTTAATCTATCTTTTTTTTTAAGTTTGATTTAGAGTTATAAGAGGTTCCAAGTCATTTAAAGATTAAGATTTTATATCAGAGACATAAGTGCATAAAATGAAAAATTCTCTTGCATAATATGAAGATTACAGATAGCTTGAGTTTTAAAAAGTTATATTTTTAAAAAAGAATATTTAATCTAAGTAGTACAATACAAATTATTTTAATAGTGATTACTAAGTGAATATTTTTTTTATATGTTAAAGCCCTAAAACACCATTCTGATATTGAATATGGGCAATTAAAGTAACAGCAGTTCATAAAAATAAATTTTAATTAAAAAAATTAAGATACTAAAGTTTAGATTATTAATTATTTGACATAAAATATTATAGATATGATAAATTTATTTCAATAACTAATAACTACATGTAATTTAGGATTTTGCGATTTAATTTTTCAGGATTTTAAAGTTATTAAATGATTTTTAAATATTAAAATCACAAATTTTGATTAAAACCATGCCAATTATTATGTGAGTATATTTATAATGCAATAAATATACTCAATAAATATAATATATATAAATGTATATTATAAAACAATGTTTAAATAAAGCTTAATAAAAAAAATATGATAAAAATTCTGTTTTTGTTTTCTTGTATAACTCTGACAATATACTTACTCATGTTTTTCAATAGCTTTCAAGCTTGAAACAGCATGAAATATTGGAGATGGGAAAACACATGTCCCTTGATAATACAATACTCCTAATGAGGTATGCACACATCCAAAAGAATGGAACAATGGAAGCTGGCAACACACAGTAGGTTTCTAAAAGAAAATGTTCTAAAAATGTAATAACAATATAAGTATTAAAATTTTTCCAGAATAATAATGCACTTTATTATATAAAAAGTGTTTTACAAGTTTCTGAGTTTAAAATAATTTCAATCTAAAATATTTATCATATCTTTTTATTACAATTTTTATGAAATGCAGTTTTTGCTTTTCCAATTAGTTACGATGAAAATACAAACTTACTTGTGCTTGGAATCATTAGGGGGAGAAGTGAATAATCAATAGTTTAAACTTTTTATTTCATATTTTAGGTATCAAAAATTAAAGTATAATCGATTATAACTACATTGAATAAATATTTTTACTTTTGAATTAGCATTAAATCTTTCAAAATAGCAGTAAATGAAATTATACAATGTTGATAATTTTTCGTTTCTGTCTTCCAGATACAAGTAGCAAAAATTCAAAAGGAGTAGCACCTTTCTTTCTCATAAATTTCAAGTTCTTTTCTAATTAATAAGAATTTTTTACATTAATATAAATTATTTTAAAGAAAACTAAAAACTGAAAATAGATTTTCATAACAATCTTTCTAACATACTTTAAACTTCCAAATCTTGTAATGTATTGCTTATAAAATGAGAAACCTAATACATCCAATTTATAAAGGAAAAATTATGATTTATTAATTACATAAAGTATGATGATACCTTATCTTACTTTTTAATATAAAATCATCCAGTCAACATGCATATCAACAATTATAACTTAGTCTGCAATATGTTGAGAATTAATTTTCAGAAATGGATTTAATATAACATAGCAGACAGTATAATCACTTATAAGTACATTAAAAATAATAAAGCTGCTAATTTATAATATCTTATATTCTAGGAAATTATTTAATGATGTCTACTATTATAAACATAATAAAACTTTTTATTTTAAAATTCTAATCCTACTAGATTAAACAACAATTTGAAATATGACATAAAAACAGCTATAAACGAATTAAATGAAAATATAACATGTGTCCTTTTAACTTATGAATTTCCCATTTATGTATTTCATGATTTAATTAAATAATAAAGAAAAACTGCAGAACATTGATTAAATATTAATAATTAGAGAACAATCAGAAATTAATAAAATAGAATTTGAAACTCATTGTCATTAAAAATGAAATTTCTATTGAATAACTAATGCATTTAGCTTTAAAAATATCATTTTTTATAATTTTTCAAGCCACTTATCTACCTGTATATGAAACCCAAATCTTCGACCCATAATTACAGCATTATTTATTAGATTGTGGTGAGTAAGAACAGCACCTTTAGGAGCACCAGTAGTACCCTAGAGAAACAAAGCAAAAATAGAAACACGCATTAATATTTATATGAAATATGATATTTTTATATAAAAATACGTTAACAAAATTAATTTGAAAATAAGAAATAAAAGAAGGAAATTTATAAAAATGCCAGGCCTCTAAAAGTTTTTCTCCTTTCAAACCTTTTTTTTGAACTATAAAAGTTTTAAAAACTTCGTTAGTGAAATATTTTTATAGCACTTGCAAAATCGGGTCATAAATAGAAAAATAAACACAAATTTAATTAAATAAGAAATTTAATTTAAAACATATTTAAAATATTTTTAAAATTATTTTCTTTATTAAAGTAGAGATGTTCTAAAATAGAAATGAACTGAAACAGAAATGCATTAAAATAGAAACACACTGGATCATTTGCAACCACAACAGATATCAATTCACTAAAACCTTTTTCATATATGTGGCAATTTTTACAATATTTTTATTTTAAATCTATAGACATTTCTCAGTTATATTAACTATAAAACAGAGCAGATATATGTACATAATCATAAAATGCATTGGAGCATTTGTCTTACATTAGTCATACTAAAAAATATATGTTGGATGAAAAGCATTATTCGTCCACCTAACATTAAACAATTTTAAACAAATATAATACAATAATGCTTATTTTACAAGTCCCCTTCATTCAAAATACAGACAAATGAAAAGTAAATGTAAATAACTACAAAAGTTTTTGAAATCATGCTAAAAACTTCAGCAATAAAAATTAATTTAACAGAATGAAAAATAGCCTATTCACTATTATTTTACTTACAGATGTGAACTGAATATTTACAGGGTCATCAAACTGAACTGACTTTTCAATCTCTGATAACATTTTATTGCTTTCCTTATTTCCATTACCAAGCACATCTTTAAAATTAAGAATTCCTCTACAATAGAAAAATACAATAAAGTTTTATCAATCAGTCAAGATATTTTGAAACTCATCTGAAAAGGTACTTTTAAACAAATCCAGAACAGATCACACTTTATAAAAAATATTAAAAAAATAATGCCAATGTAATTTATCAAAAGCACAATATATTATGCATCATATTGCAGAAGAACAAATCACATTTCTTTTGTTATTGTATTTTATACCAAATATATCAACCCTATCCTAAGAGATGGTACATAAAATTATATAAAATGAATTTTTATCTTTGCTTATAGGCTGATACAACAGCTGAATTTTTAAATGATTAGAGTTTCACAATCTTGAATTAATCTATTTCTGTTCATATCATTTTGGTGACTGCTTTACTCTTCTATAGCATTGTTTCCATATGTATGATAAAAATAAGGTAAATAATTGCTTTTCTTTTTTTCTATTTTTTCCTTCTTCCTTTCTTTTTACCTGTTGTAAAAGACAGTTTGAATTTTCCTCTAGCTTGCTTGTATTATAAGGTTAAGAAGGAATCTTATTTTGACTTGTCTTATTTCATATCTATACTTAATTTTTTAAAAAAAATTATACATAAATAGAAAAGTTTAAAAGATTTAGTTTTTTTTTACTCTCTTTGTTACTATTTCATGTATACACATATTTATCCTGGAAAACTCTTTCACAAACATTATTTGACATAATTCTATGATTACAGAGCAAATCATTGTAATCTGTTACAACTTCATCAAGAAGTTTTATTAAGAGAAAATAGTAAGTTGTTTATTAATAAAGTGATGCTTAATTTTTAATATGCTTAAAGTCTCAGTAAAATAACAATAAATTTTTTAATATATTTTTATATAGAAAATCTTCAGTTCAATATTGTGTCTGCATACTTTTGGAATTAATTTTTGTCAAAAAAACAAATAAGAACCATAAGTTTTTCAAAGCATATGAATTTGAAAAACTTAAAAAATCCTTTTGTGGAAGGGAAATAATAAAGCATCTTATATTAACAAATTCAGCAAATCATAATATGATGTAATAAATAAAATAATACAGTGCAAAGAAGCTTTCAAGTACTTAGATATCTATAAACTTCAACCTTTGATATCCAAAGAATAATTGTCTTTGTTGCTATGCATTCATCACTAATTTTATTTAAGAATTACAGTGTTAATAATCAGTTTCAAGAACTACTACAAAAGTTATAGTTTTTTTTCTCAAGATATTAGAAAACATCTTACTCTTTATTATCTTTGGAAATCATTATGATGCTTTCCAAATTTGGTAATCTGCAAAAGAAGAGAAAAAGAAATAAGATTTTAAATTGTATTGAAAGAATGCATTACTAAAAAAGACAAATTTGTGTTTTACTTGCTATTTTGCAGCTTTCCAGGTGTACTTTTTGGTAAATTTGGAATAATATCACACAGCATTTTATAATAATTCTGTGTTAGCAGATTATCCCACGTAATAAGTGCTTTGCAATCAACCTAAAAGGTATAAGAAAATTATATAAATAAAAAAAACACAAAAATCATACTATGATGTTAAAAAAATTATAAAAGAATGATATTAGTCATGTTTAATAAAAATAATACAGATTCAAAAAGAAAAATATTAGCTACATAGTATACCTTTTTTAGGCAATATTCCAATTCCATACTTTGAAATGCAGGATTAATATTCACCTATTAAAAGATTCAGTGCTAAGTCAATTTTTTTTATAAAATAACTGACTAGCTTAGTATGTTTGAAAACCCTACAAATAATAATGAATCTTAATCCAAAACAAATTTACTTACATATGAAAAACATACATAGGTAGGTTCAAAATTTTTGTTACAATAATAATTTTGTTATAATAAATAACTAAATTCTTACAAATGGAAATAATTTAAAATATTTACTGCATACCTTTATAATGAAATAAATTTCACTTGCTGTAAATAAATGTACTTTATTTCAAGAAATTTAAAAATTGTATTTGATTTTTTTTTAAATTGAGTAATGTTTCATTCAGTAGGTAATTAAAATGCAATAAGATTATTCAAAACAACTAATAACAATCATCTAGCAATTATTTAAAAAAAAACTTTTGAAGAATAAAATGTTTTTGTGTCAGAATATACTGATTATTCAAATACACAAATGATACATAATAATGACATTGACTTTTCAAATATAGTTTTTTAATAATATAAGAAAAATTCCTGACAATTTAAGATATATTCCGCACAATTTAACAATTGTCAGAATAGAAATCAAACATTTTAAACCTTTTGGAATTGAATTATTAAGCAGTTAAAGAATAAAACTTTTAAATTCATTCATCAAGCCTCTGTATACATAACATACAGACACATTTCAAAATCTTTCTAAATAAGAACATCTTATTGAAGATCCAACAATAATACTAGGAAGAATAATGGGGAAAAACTTCTTTCTATTGTTACATAATCATAAGAAAATATACAAATCACCTTCATGTTACAAGACAATTATTAAACTTACCAAATTTATTTATATATTTTTATATGAATTTATTCATGTATAAAGAGAATTAAATATATGGTTCAACATTTTGCTTTCAACATTGAATGATACAGAACTTGTACTTTTGATGCATAAATTGGTTGAACTAGGAATGTTTTAAAAAATAATTAGGTTAAAAGATCAAGGTATGAAAGTTTCTAAAAGCTTGGTAATTTAATTTTCACTTTTCTATATATATATTTTTTTTTTTTGTTTTCTGTATCATATAATCTTTAAAATAGTTGTAAAATAAAAGAACTATTAAATGTAAACATATAATTACCAAAATGAGGCCAGCTTTGGCAGCAGCAAATTGTGTCAAAGACCATTCATAACAATTTGGTGCACATATGGCAATTCTATCACCTCTCCTTAGTCCAAAGGAAATGAAACCAGAAGCAAGCCTTTCAGTCTATTAAAATAATAAATGCTTTTAAGTTATGCATATTTGACAAAAATTTTAAACATGTAAAAATATAACATTTAATATCTTGTTTTCAAATAGACACTTAAGTCTAAATAAATCAAACATAAAATTAATCAAATCTTCAGCATGAACATTAAGCTTTTTCCAGTCTAACATGTTAACCTTCAATAACTTACTAATAACTAAAGACAAAAAAAGTATTGACATAATTTAGCTTTAAATATTGCTTATTATCAACAAATACCCATCACAAAGATTTACCCAGTTTACTTTACAATGGTATCAACAGTGGTGAATTCAATCATTTTGTACCTCAAGACAGTGCATATTATGAGGCCTCTCTTTTAAATAGAGCACATATGAAACTAATCAATTTAGTTTCATAGTTCAGCATATTTTTGAATTTTTAAATGATTTATTTCAGATTAATTTTTCAACTCATAAACTTTAAGAATATGGTTTGCTTTTATTTATCTATATTGCCCAAAATCTACATTTGTACACATTATTACTGAAGTAGATTAAAAGACAATTTTAAAAATATTCTAATAACTAAGTTATGTTATTCTAATATTTTATCATTCATAGAACTTGTATTTTCTTACAAATGTATTTATATGGCAACTAATAAAATAAAGTTTTTAAATTGATCTTCTTGTGGCCCCTCTTTCAGTGCAGTATTCCAAGGTAGCTGCCTAGTTTAAAGCTTGCCATTAGATATAAACCAAACTAAAAATGATTTGAACATTTTACTTAAAATGATTTAGCATTTATTTGGATTTAATAATGTTCAAAAGAGTATCTCTATAAAATATCAAAACACTATTGTTTAAAATGTTAAATTCCAGTATTTCTTTTGATGTATAGAGAAAAAAAAAATATAAAAGAAAACAATATATTTAATAAAGGTTTTTTTTTACTTTTTTACTTCTATCTCAAAATGATTGAATATTTCTAAATCATTTACTTTGATTTACTAATATTTCATATACTATTTTTAAAAATTAATTTTCAGACCTCTTATTAAAATAGAAAAAAATAAAGTTTTTTT
>JAPMOR010095361.1:48339-63917 GCA_026543865.1 Argiope aurantia | reverse complement strand
ATATATATTATGTCTTAATTACCTTCCCATAAAATTCTGCTTTATCATCAACAATAAAATATGCACCATCTGCAAATTCTTCACTGATCATGGAAGATTTTTAATGTATTATTTTTAATTTTGATTTTTAATATTAATTTTGATTTCTTGACATAAGAGAATAGCCTTTTTTAACAAAAACAATCTATGTAATTTGTCTCGAAAAAAAAAGGACTATAAATGCCTAAGCCAAATAGCTTCTGTCTTCCCATGATATTGTTAATTTTTAAATTAAAATTTAATGTCTTAAAAATGCTAATCATAATACAAAAACATGTTTCACTCATGTTTAATTTTATGTAGTTAGATTTTATAATAGGGGTTTTTACAAAATTTTTACACATACACATACAAACATTGGCAGTAAAAATCCTATTAGACAGTTTTACAAAATCCTATTAATTTTTATCCAGATTCTTTAGAACAGTAATTAATTAGGCTAAAACCTCTTATGGGTAAAATATAAAATCTCTACAGTTTGCAACTATATATATATCTTTTTTTAGCAAATATAACAATTAAACACAGGCAGAGCTACAAGTACACTCACTAGTATATTTATTAATCATTAATAGAAAATGGGGTTTCTTTGTAACAATGAATGTTTTATATCTTTAGTCAAAAAAGTGGTCACACAATTAATTTTTTATCGACAACACTGCAAAAAGTGACTTTAGAAAGAATTATGTTAAATTGAGAAATTGCGTTATAAAGTCACAATATATCACAAAAGTCCACAATTTTATGTTTTTCACACAAACAATGAAATAAAGAGTCACACCAGTAGTGAAGAGGTTTTGAAAAAAAAATAAAAAATCCTGATCAAGTACAATTTACACTTAGAAACAAAAAAACAACAAGGAAAATAAAAGGATACAGGAAAAGCAACTTCTACAATGATTATAGAAACTAACAAACAATTTACGTGAATGTGCATATAATAATACCCTTAAAATAATGATTAACATTTTCAGTATTAGGTTCATTTTCTTAATTCTTTTAATTTTAAGAATATGATACAATAATTTATTTATACTTAAATGTTAACATGTTCAAATCAAATTTTAAAACTGATTTTGAGAAAATAAGTGAGTTTAGCAAAAAAATGCATATTACTTTTTTGTCAAAAATAGTGAATGCTTTGTGTATAATATATGAAAGATACCAAGCAAATATTGACTATTTCAAATATTATATAATAAGGTAATTTTATGAATATATAGTTACCTCATGTCTAAGTTCTAAATAGGTTTTGGATACATTTTGAAAAGCTGAAATCACAGCAACATTGTCACCACACTTATCTGCACTGTAATCAATAATATCACCAATACGAGAACTGGATAGCATAACATCTCCTGGTGTGAAGTAATAACTGTCCTTAATTTTTGTTTGTAAACTACTAATATACCTGGAAGCAACCAAATTTTTATTTTACCTAAATTTGTTTTGTTATATTTCTATTTAAATTTAATAAGAAAATATCTTCTAAAATGTGAAAAAAAAAATAAGATAAAAGGATATGCAGAAAAAAATAATAACATCTTCAGATAAGTTTCAAAATTATTAAATGGATAGTATATAATTAAATGCATTTGAAAACTGTACTTTTAAAACTGTTCACAAATATCTGACTGTAAAACATCACTAAATCTTTAAAATATATTTTATAATTCATAATGGGGGGGGGGGGAATTAAAGCTTCCCCAGATGTATAAAAAGTCAATCATATAAAGAAAAATAGGCTCACACATACACTTAGCATTAATCAAAAAGCTGATCTATACAGAATAAAAACTATAAATGATAATACTTCATTTATACTACAGAGAACCAATGAATTATAAAGAGATAAATATAACCTAAGAAAAAAAATCATTTACTTGCTGAATAAATAAAAATAATACACATAATATGAAATTTCCATAAATAAATTAATTATAGATATAGTAAGTCTCATGAAAATTATTGTATTTATCAAAATAAAAATAAATATTTAAAGATAATATTATGCAAAAAATCAATTTATTTATAAAACGGAAAATCCCAATTGTATGGTTATTTTACAACTGAAATTTTATAGGCAGTAAATATATAAAAAAATAATATAAATAATTTAACCGAAAATTTCCACTTTTTTTTATTAAAGCAAATTGTAAGTCAAAATTCAATTAAATTGGATGCAATTAATTGGAAAAATTACTTCATTAACAAAACAGTAAAATACCAAGATGCTTTATAAAAAATAACAAACCTTGCATTAATTTTACGAAGTTTAAAAGAACCCAAAAGTGCTTTTTGTATTTTGAAACAAATCATGATAGAAGTTTAACTTCAATCAGCTCTTAAATTGTATGTGACAAATAATAAATTTGTTCAGAACTGCTTATGCTTTGAGCCAGGAGGTGTTAAAGCATTTCCAAACAATGTAGAGATAAACAATCTTTTAAATATGATTTAATCTGACGAGAAAAATTATTTTATCAAAAAAAAAACCTTTCACAGCAGGACAAAATAAATTAAATTAAATCAAACCCGCTATGTCATGAATGTCAGATATATCCGCCTTCAAGGCACGTGGTTTCTATTTACGCTGTCTAAAAAAATAGCCAATCACAATGCAACGACTAACCACACCTTTTAAACTGATGTCAAAGTCTAGACAGGATAGAATCAAGGTTATCTAAGCAAAAAATGGCAGAATTTCTTCAATGTACATGTTTGCTTAAGCATTTGTTTCTAGTTCTTCAAATCACCTAGTAGCTAAAAGTTGCAAGATTAATTCCAGTTTTAGTGACTGGTCAGCTAAGAAACGAATATCGCTGCTGAAAAGTATTGATTAAAAACATTACATTTTTCAAAAAAATGAATAACCGCTTAAACCATTCAAAAATTTTAATTTCAAAGCTGCATATAAGGTTTCACTTCAAATTTATTAAATAACTGGCGTATGATATAAGCTACTTCTAGTTTTGTTAACAGAAGTTTAAGCGAGTGTTGAAATGACACAGCATATCCACGTCCCCCCCCCCCTGCTTCGCCATTCAAATACAACCCAACCTTTCCCCAGTTAATGCGATAACAAAAATGAAACTAAAGGAAAATCGTATACAATTGAGAATATTTGTATCAGTATTTATTATTGTATCAGTATTATAAGTGTATCAGTATTTACCTCTGATAATAATTATTAATCCCTCGTCTTAAAAGTTTTTCCTACTAATTTCATTTTTAAAAAATGATCTGTAATGTTTCTACTTTCTGGCATAAGAAGGTACAAAGAAAAAGTATCATTATCAGCAAAAAAATTTGAACTCGAGAATTTGGCGAACCTCCACGTTCAGATTTCCCCGAGTATGGAATTCCACATTTTTATAATTATGTCTGTCTGCACATCCTCATTCAAATGGCGCAAATATTAAAAATAGAATTTTGTTTTCGTATGTTTCAAAGATTGAAGAAAATCACGCGATTAAATATTTGAAACAATAATGACTGATCTTCCTTGCAACAGTGAAAGTATCGTTGAAATTCGTATAAAAAATATTTTATTGATTGTTTGCCCCTGAAATTAAAAAAATAATAATAGTATTAGTAAAAAGATATTTTTTCGAACTTTAAAAGAAAAAAAAATTTATGCCTTGTTTTTCAGCGTATCTCAAAAGTACATCGAAATCAAGCGAAAATTTTAAGTAACATTTCTACTGTGTTTATCAAGTTGTTTCGGTATCAGGTATAAGCAAATGTGATATACGCAGACTTTGTACTATTGGCATGGGATTTCCTTTAGATATGGTGAATTAATGTAAATGCTCTCAGAATTAAAGTTCAAAAGTGAGAGCAGTGGCATTATGTGGCTAATCAGTTTATTGTTCACGCGTGTTTATGGGGAAAAAATTACTAACACATTTCAGATTTCGCTTGATCTAGCCATTTTTAATGTGTATTTTGGAATAGAATTCCATAATTTCAGTCGCAAAAAAAAAAGAAAAAAAGTATATTTTAAAATGCCACTGTGTATTAAATTTTTAGTAACATTAGATTTTTAATTTTTTGTATAAATAAAAAAATATTGCATTTGTTAAAAATTGTAACTTTGAGGTTTTAAACAGTTAATTTTTTTGAAGAGTATACTCGTCATGGAAAAAATACATTTTGTGTTATGACGAGTTTATTCGTCAGGAGTAATAACTAGTGACAATTTTAATAAAAAGTCAAACATATTCGTAAATTTCAAGAAGTTTAAAATATTTTGAGAACAAATCGAAATCAAAGGAACTAATAAAAGATCATTAATAATTATTAACAAAACAATCCCGTATATAATATGAATTGTTTTTCTTAAATGTATCGTTATGTTGTATTAGTCATTCCAGATGCAATTGCGCAACTATAAATTGTTTTAGACTATTTAATGAATGGCGCGTCTGGTAATAAAAACCGGAATGTGGATCCTTTTGTATCCATCTTGCATGTTTTTCTAAAGGTGACATTTTTTATGGCTCGTGTGTAGGATTTATCCAAATTTTCGTTCATATGCAAAAAATGTATGTTAGTCTAAGTAAATAAATAAATGTAATTATTGAAGTAAAAAATAAAAATCATTCCATTACAACATAATTTCATATTACACATACTCTGTGTTGGACGAGTATATTCCTTCGTCGTCCGAATAGGTCGAAACAGTTAACTGGTTAATAAATCTTCATTCGATGCCTTCATGGGTCTTAAAAAACAAATAGTTTTTTTAAAAATTTATCTGTGAGCATGAGTACTCAGAAATGCAACTTGCTAGAAAATAAAATTGTAATTCCATTTATTTATAAAAATCCCAATTTAAAAACTTTCTAATAGACCTTCATGTAAAATAAAAATAGACAAAATCTTATAAGTTGGCACTGCTGTCATCATTATATAAAATTTCATTAAATAAGGTGGACAAATGTATGAAAACAATTTGTTTTCTGTAGAGATTGATAGTAAAAAAATTTTTTTAAACTATATTTCTAGGATAAGATCTAAAAGAAGAAAACTGACTGTCTAATGATGGTAATTAAAAAAAAAAGGTAAGTGAGCAGTTATGACATTTTAATTAATTTAAATTAAAAACTAAACTTCAAAATAAATATTTTTCGGTTATTTTTCTTGAATTTGTGGCTCGTTTATTCTTGATTGAGGTTAAACAATTAAAATCTCATGAAACTCTGAAGTCAAAAAATAACTATACATAATTTTAATAAACATAACATAATAACATCTAATAATAAAATAATTATGCATTTAATGTTTATTTACGAAAATATTTAATCGTAATGTATTTTTAATTAATCTCTAACTAACTATAACTATCTCTGGTTTTTAATTTACATTCGAGTTTCATGCTCTTATTAATAAATTTTTAAAGCTGGAAAGAATTTGAAACTATACTTCTGCTGCCTCTTGAAGGGAAAAAAGTACTGTTTTTATGGATATATCTTCTTTCCTTCACAAACTGGGAAGTTGAAAGAATGCATTTTATTTCTATCCATGCACAAAAGCGGAAATTGGCACTGTTCTTCCGACAACACATTCTTCTCTTCACAAATTAAAGAATATATTTTTTACTTTCTCGTATACGTAGTATGGAGAAAATATAGTAATTGTTAAAAAATTCGAACTCGAGATACCGACGAATTTCCACGTTTGTGACCAAACTGAGTTCGAAAAACTCATTTTTGGAAAATGTCCATCTGTTTATCTCTGACATAAGATAACTCAAAAAAGCCTTGGAACTAGACTCTTGAAATTTGGTATACGATCTTTACACTAAATTTTCATATTTCTATCAAATGTTGAGTAAAATCCATTTTAAGGAAATCTATTTGTTCAACTGTTCGAATACGAGTTAACACGATAACTACAAATCTACAAGCAAGCTAGATAGATAAAATTCAGTACACTGATTTAGTATCAAGAGTGCACACACCGAATTTTGAGCTAAATCCAACTGGAGGTAGCTGTCTGTCGGTCTATTCTTTTAGAAATGTTATAAACACGATGATTCAAAAACTCAATGATTTAAATATATCAAATTTGGTATCAGATTTTGTGACTAGAAGTGTAGTTTATTGACAAAATTTTTTTTTCAATAGATTGAGAAACACGTGTCTAAAACATAAACTCACTTTTAAGATATTAACGCGTGCTAAGGACTAACCGTCAAATAACTAGCCGTGGATGGTACGATAGATTCAGTAAAAATGCTAAACTCACATCGAAGGTTAATATTTCATAACTATTGCAAGCCAATGCCATGTAAGGGGTTCTCTGGCGTGACAAATTTATTAGGAAATGCGAGAGAGTTTTGGGGAGACCACTCCCGCTGATTTACTGAGCATGGGTAATGGTATAAACAGGTATTCCTTGCAAGTTCTGAAGACAGGAATGTTATTTTATGCTCCGTTTACTCTGAATGCTATGAGATTGTCAAAATGCAATACTATTAGATTATCTATAGATTTAAATACTGCATGTAAAATTTAAAAAAAAATTAGATTGCAGTTAAATATTGAAAAATGTAGGTGAGGCTACAAGTCTGTTCTGCCTATGCATAAGCCCGCAATTGCTTTGAAATTGCCAAATAATAGCTTTCTCTAATTTGATGTAAGCTATGAGTATGTTTGCAGTGTATATAGCATTTCTTAAATAGATTTAAAATGGTTTTTTTTTTTTTTTTTTTTTTTTGCTTAAACATCTAACAAAGCACTTTTATAACTTTTTTTTTCATATGAGAATTATCCAAGAAAAAGTATTGTTGCAAACCTGTAATTCTGCTTCCCAGCACGGTTAGTTCTATCACTGCAAAGACCAATTTGGATGCTGCTCGGATGCCGAGTCAGTAATCCCAGAGCTTGGCGACAAACTTGGCCACCATTTGGTGACTTGGCAACGATTTTGGCGACTTTTGGCGACAAAATAGATAATGCTGGAAACTTTGAGAATTTTAATGATCAATAGGAACTGAGATAGAAACCAATAGGAACTGAGATACTCCTGATTGGTCCAGAAGGTTCTCGGCCCGCCTCCCGGGAATTATAAAAGGACGGTAGTCTCAAACTGCAATGAATCTGAATTGAACCAAATCGGAATCGAAGACAAGTAACGAATCTTCGAGAGGGCAGCGAAGCAACGGAGGAGTACCAGCGTTGTGTGGAGCGCAAGCTATTGCTGAACTGGGCTATGTGCTGAGTCCTGTTGTCTATTATGGAAGCAGAATGAAGTTGTGTGTGGAATAGCCAGTCGTGTGGTAATGAGTCGGCAGTTTGATGCAGTTAAAACGAAGAGACAGTGGGGAATCTCTGCCGTTTGGAGAGGCCGTAGTAGAGTGAAGTACCGAGGATCTCCTTTCCTACTGGATTCTGTCTGGCCGCTTCGTATGCTGTGGTCGATTACTACTTGTGGGCTACTGTTTGTTGCTGTGTGCTGTCCTGTGTATACATCTCAGTTGTATATAGTTGTCGTCTCTGTGTATTCGTCTCTTCGGGTGTAATAAAACTCGTCCTCTTTTCTACTATAGGACCGTTTATTTCTGTATCGACCATCAAATCGTAAAAGAACCCCTATGGACGAGGAAGTAAAATCCGTAACGGTATTGTAATTCATAAAAAATTCCAACCTTAAAATTTTGACAAATATCCAGGTTTCAGATTTCTTTGAGAACATAACAAAATATTTTCAAATTATGTTTCTCTGTGTACACGTAAAATCAAAAAACGCTTGAAGCCAGATGAATAAAATTTGCAAGCTGTTTTTACACCAGATTTGAAGATTTCTTTAAAACTTTCACAGAAATTTATTCTGTGAACTTCTATATGTCGCAGCACAAGTGAACTCGAAATAAATTTAAAAAGTTGGAGATTTAAGATATTTGGTACCAGATTTATCATATAAAGCCTTAGACTCATATCGATTGAAACAAATCCTATAAAAGATTAACCATCAGCCGGTTTTTATTCTAGCGAAATAAATATTTAAAAAACACAATGACTTAAATTAATTAAAGGAAATTTGATTTGTGATCTTGTTGCTTATATTTCTCTATATCAAATTTTGTTTTCAACAGATTACAATTACATATATTCGATTTTCTCTATTATGCTACGAAGCACGCAATTCTCATGAACAGGATTCTGAAAATAAAATCTAATCTCTCATGGCTTTCACAGTCTTGCCCAAAGTCCGGAAGAAGAGAGATCGTTTTTTTAGAGAATTTATACTATTTATATGCCTTAATTCTCGAGTCTTCCCAAAACTTTCCTGAATAAAGAAAGCTTTAGGAAAGTCACTCCCGCTAATTTAAATCCCAGATTAGACGCAGTGTTTGCAAAGAATTCAGTTACTCTTTGAATGAAGCGATTGGTTATTTGTATAGACCGGTATATAAATTTTATATAATTGAAGCTATAAAAGTGAAAGATAAATGAAAATCCTGGAAAATCGCGAGATGAATCGGAAAATGAATTCGCTTCCAACCGTGACCTCCGAGAGACAAGGCCTGCTGGCTATACCAGTCGCTCCTGCATGAGTCATCGCTGTTAGTCGATCGAGAAGCCGTTTAACAATCGTCCCTCAGCACGTTTTCTGCTCGAAATGAACGATGGCTGGCGTTTATAAGCCTTCATTTTTTTTCTATTTTTATATTTATTTCGTGATCCAAGATGGTGTTATATTGAAATGGATGAGACGCAAAAGCAAGTTTAGGATACAAATTTTTGAAGGTAAGTGTATTTCTTTTATAATCCTCAATATGAACTTAAAGTGTTATTGAATCTGCTACTGTTAAGCCAATTTGTATCCTATCATCACGGTCTGTTTTAACAACAGATTATAATTAAGATTTAGTTTTTTAATATTATTTGTTCTCTCAATGATGTAGCGTTGATTAAGAATGAACTTAATGAAATAAGAATAAATACCTGTAATCTGTTTATACAAACTCTCTATTTCTTTATGTCAAAAATCGAATCAATTTTTAGACTATCATTTGTTTATATATAATAGTCCTTTCAGGGTTTTTACTTATTCGATTCTTATTCATAATTTTGGTATAAAAATTCTGTTTAAATAAGCTCTTTATTAAATTTTTTCATCAATTAATCTCAAGCTTATCTTTTATTCACTATTTAGTTATTTACAAGTTATAAAGTTGCATCCATTATCTCTTAAGTATTTTTAATCATGACAGTGAATTTTATTTTTAAAGTTACAATGTATATTAATATCACTATGAATATCTATAAACAAAGAAATTTATATTACTTTATTTGAACTTTTATTTTAATTAAATCATTTATTTTTTGGTAAATAATTACCTTTTCTTTAAAAAGAGAGAGAGAGAGAGAGTGAGAAATTGCTACATGCAATTCCAAGAAAATTTTTTACCATTGCGAAGCAAAAATTAGCATTGATAATTAATACGTTTTAATATTTTGAAATAGTTTCAGTTATTTTTAGATGCAAAATATCATAATTTGTGTTAGTTACAGTCTTAATTTTTGTAAAAAAAATTTAATGTCATTCCGATTTAATTAAAATCTATATAGGATGCATTAATTTTAGTTCAATCCTAGCTTCACTATTTTGTTAATGTAAAACATAGGCCATTCAGATTTATTTTTTAAAAAATAAATCATGAAAATAACTGATTTTTAAGCAGTAGTTTAAAACCTTTTTAGAACTTTAAAAAAAACTCCTCTTGATTTGTAGGTTTATAAATATAAAAAGTTATTCTACATGATAGCGAATTTTTTTTTCTTTTTCTTTCAGGTATGTGAAAGACATTTTAAAGATAGTGAAGTGCTTTACAGAACTACTTTCTACAATGAAAGTACTGGGGAAACATTATCTGCTCCTCTGAAGAAGCCCAGGCTAAAAGAAAATGATGTGCCAAGTATTTTTCCTGGCTGTCCAACATATTTGTCATCATCAACATCCTCAATTCGAGAGAGTCCTTCAAATAAGAGGCAACGATTAGAACAAGTCCTAATTGAACGTTCCATTACTGAAAACTTAAATTCCAAACATAACTATGACAGCAAGACTGCATTTACTAATTTTAATGAATTAAAAAATGTATTAAAGACCATACCTTTTCTTCCTTTTGGACTATTATGGAAAAGAATGAAAATATGTTATTCATCCACCTATCTGTTAATGATGGCATTCCTACCATAACATATGCTGTAAGTATTAACATTGATCTATTTTTAAATGCATCATTTATGGGAGAAAGGATTTTGAAACACGAGCAATTCCCATTACCAATTAAAATTAATAATATAAATCAAATATTTGATATTCTTGATTATTATGAAAAGGATCCCTGTGATAGATTATCAATTTCATTGAATGTCAAAATTAATATTATTGAATCTATCATCAAAAATTCAGAAGATATATTTACTGACAAATGTAAATTTTTCTTTGAATTTTTTCTTGAGTAATTCATCTGCTGAAGTGTAAACCTGAACTCCTTTTTTATATAGTACCTTTAATGAACCTTTTTTATATAGTATCTATTTCATATAGTAATGAACCTTTTTTTATATAGTACCTATTTCATACAGTAATGAACCCTTTTTATATAGTACCTATTTCATATAGTAATGAACTGTTTTATATAGTACTTATTTCATATAGTAATGAACCTTTTTTATATAGTACACAAAAATAATTGTTTATTAATCACATTTTAATAGTATTTCTATTTTGTATATGTACGAGTTCTGAATAATTGTATTTTTTTCCTTGCTATTATGTTGAAATAAATAAATGTTTACTAATATGTGTCTTCATCTGGTTCATATTTTATAATTTCTTAGTTCATTCATATTTGTTAACTAAAATATGTTATTTCTTTATACAAGTACAGCTCATGGATTTGCTATATTTTTTTAAAACAAACATTTCTAGTAAAAAATTTTAAATCCAATATTTATATAAAGCACACAAAAAATGAATGAATAATCTCATTATGTTACTAATCAAATTTTTTGTTTACAGAAATTTTATTTCTTACATATAAATCTTTTACTATTAATTAGCTTCCTTTTAAAAAAATAAAATTCCTGAGAACTAAAAAGTTTCCATTTCAAAGAAAAATTAATGTAAACATCTATTTTACACAAACACATAATAAATAATTCGTAAATAAGCAATTATTATACACCTATTTAATAATTCGGTGAATGTGTTTTTAATAACGAAAGTTGTCAAGAAAATGTGATGTGATATTCAATATCGGAAATTCTCAAACCGCGATTGTAATTATTTAAATGTCAATTTTTTAAATACAAAGTAATATTTTTAAATTAGTATCTATGCAATTATTTGATAATTAAGAGATTTGACGAAAACTGTCGAGGAAGCATAACGCTATACATCGCAAGTTACGCGTTATGTTAATCTCCGTCCTTCTCGGAGTATCCGCCTAGCCGTGATGACTCATTACAACAGCTAGCAGGCCATATCTCTCGGAGGTCACGGTTCAACCAGCGAAAACATATTTGACGACCTTGAGAAGTCTGTTATCGAAATTCGTTTACGATACGTTACTTAGTATATCTTTCCCCCTTTTTTTCTTGTAGCGATCTGGAAGTAAAAATAAATTCGTCGGCGATAACCACATCAGTTTCAAATAATGCAGAATGCGAAACTCGGACGATATCAGTTTGAAATCATATTTCACTTGCTTCTGCAATCGAGGAAAATTATTTATTATTTTATTATTTTTCGCCGACCGTTGCTACAAAATAGTAATGTTTTGTTTGAACCAACGTTTAGATAACAGCTATTTTATAATGTGTCAAAATATATGTTTAAAATTAACAAGAAATGAAGAAAATACAATATTAAAAAATATGATGAAATAAAAAGAAATTATGCTAATATATAAACATATTAAGGAATTAGAGATTTAAATGTATTTAATATAAATAAAGGAAATATAATATATGATTGAGTAATTGAAAAGCGACGGTTGCCTACAAAATCTTAAGTTTACCTAATACCTTAAACCTGTATATTGCCTGACTTATTGTATGAGTTTAACTTCTTTAAAAGCAATACAAATCTCAAACGTTTCTTCTTCTTCTCTCATCTGAGGCGAGGCGGGTTATACCAAGTGATCATTTACTTCTGCACGTGGTCTGACTATGCACCACTAAGGGCTTTTCGAATTTCTTTACTCTTGTGAAAGTATTTTTTCCGTCCTCTAAACGTTTTTAGGATAATTTTACTGTTTATTCTTCGTGCAATACTTGAAAGAAATCTATAAATATAATGCAAAGAGCACGTACTAAATTTTCTCCATTTAACTCAAAGAATTTTTGAGCTGCCGTGTTCATTGACAGGCTTTATTCCAAAAATGCTTTCGAACTCGGGGACATTCCTAAATGCTGAGATTTTCAAAATCTCGAAATCTTCTGTTTTCTTTCGACATTTACAATACCTTTATATACAAAAAAAGTAACAAGGGCTTTTAGAGATGATTTATTCCATGGTGAGATGAAGAGAATGACAGACATCTAGTCTCCAAACTTTGACATCATGCAATCATAATAATAATTATGCGAAAATTATAAATATATTGCCTCCTTTATTATTGATGGCGAAATACCTGAAATGACAGCAATGGCAAATACAAATGAACTAACTGAATTTACATTCAAATACATAACTTTTATACATACTTTTAGTTCTAAAGTCATTGCGATCTTTTATGAGCTGAGTGCGCGTAAGAATTTGAGCTTAGGCTCACCAAGTTCTCATCAACTGGAAACAATAAAATGCTAACAAAAAGGGTACATTATAAAGTCGTGACTTTTTACGTATAGCAATAGATATGGTTTGTAAGCATACATTGGTAGAAATTATAGCCAACGAGGGAGTTCTCTCCGAAACTTTATCACATATTCTCTAATAAGGTATATTCCCCCCTCATCCTTCAAATAATTGTAGACCATGAGCAAGTTAAGGACATGAGATTTTTATGCCTCATCTATACTTATATGAATCTCAATGTGTGTATGTGTGTGTGTGTGTTGGCACTCTACAGGGAAGACCGTTTGACTTACAGCTACCAAATTTGGTACATGTATACCTTAGAGGTCGGGAATGTGTACTTGGAGTCCCTTTTTTTTGAATTTTTCATTAGACTTTTAATTATTAATTAAAAACTAACTTTCCCGCCAAAAAAATCTTTTCATTTTCTCCACCGCAAAATGAGTAAGGCTTCAGTTTTTTCCCCACTCTAATAAGGCTAGGCTTAACATTTTTCAACCGATTATTTCAACCGATTCTGTTTATTTTTTAATGTTTGATGCATTTAAAATTAAACAGTGTTAATTATTCGACATTTCAGATTCATTCTGAAGTACTTTTGAATTAAAATAAAGCAGAATAAAGGAAATAAAAAATTTCTAATTTGCATAGCGTTACCCCAACTGGCGTATAAAAATTCACGAATTTACGTTACTAACTGGCTTTGAAAATTCGTGCATGCGCATTGTGTTCTGATTGTTGACAACTATTATCAACAATCAGAGCTGCGGACTTGATTGAAATTATTTTTAGGTTAGTTGTATGCTTTTGAAATTAAATTGTATTTATGTTAGTTATATAATTTTGTATATGCTTATAGTTTTAAGTACATCGTTTTTTAAGTAGTTTTTTTTAAACCTGTTTTCGGCCGATTATTTTAAACGATTCTGTGTATTTTCTTAGTGTTTGATGCATTTAAAATTAAGCATTGTTAATTAATCAATCTGCTCATGATGAATCTGAGAAAATTTTGTTGATAAATTCTTGGGATAATACAAAAATTAAGAAAATCATTCTTTAGTGCTCATAAAGTTTAAACGATCAGAGACTCTGTTTTCAGCAATCATATTATAAAAAAATGCTTTGCAGATTTTTATATGCTTTGCAGATAAAAAATGCAGTAAAAAATATTATTATATTAATTGCAGATTAATCCTTTCCACTTTAATTTAAAGCATAAATTCTACGAGAGCTAACAGAAAATTAGAGAGATACATATTACGTTATGACTGCAGGCTTTTATAATATTATGAGAGAATTATATGACTATTAAAATTTGAAGTTTTAAAATACTTTGATGAAGAAGCTATTAAAGTAGGAATTGCATAAAATATTTAATTATTAAAATTTTAACGAGCATTAAGATTGGCGAACCGGCTGGTCGCCAAAGGCGGCTAGTAATATAATAAATAGTAATATAATGGACACTATTAGTAAGCTAGTAATATAATGGGCACTATTTTCAAGACCAATTGAAACCAAAATTTGATACAAAACTTTAATTTTAGCAACAAGTTCATATGCCTAATTTCACAGAATCACAATTTCCGTAACAAAATCGCATAATAAATTTCATTTATTTAATTCACTGCGTGTTAAATTATCGTGTTTACATACATGCGAAAATGCAAATCGATAAATAATCGATTTCAAGACAAATTTTTAAAATGTTCTCATGGACTTAGATACTAAAGTATCAAATTCCTCCATCTAGCGTTTAAGATTTTGTAATTATTAGTTTCACTTGTATTTGGACAGCCAGACAAACAGGCTTCCTGTAAACGGATTCCACTCGAAATATTATACACATCCACAGATTTAGTTTAAAGACTATATGCTAAATTTCATCCGTTTAGTTCAAAACAGATTTTTGAGTTATCTTGTTAAGATAGGCAGAATTTCAAAATGGCATTTCATTTTATTTTTACTTATGTAGATTCGTCAAAATCTCAAGTTAGAATTTCTTTTCTATTACAATATTTTCTCTTTGTGTACGAGCAGGTGAAAAAAGAACACAGTGAATTTATAAAAAGAAAAAAAGAACATGAAAAAATCTAACAAAAGTATAAAATTTGGCAAATAAAACTATTTAGTTATATATAGAATAGCAATAGATGAAAATATTTAATTATATGTAGAATAGCAATAGATGAAAATACAGGGTGAGTACAAATGATGAACCCGATCATATCATTATTTAAAAAATCATATTTTCGAAACTACTGCACATATGACAATAAGTTATACATGAATTTAAAGAGAAATATACCAAGTTTTTTTCAGTTACAAATATTCAATGTGTGACTCTCTTGTCACACGGAATACGTCCAATCTGTAATCCAGTTCGTTCCAAACATTTTGTAATATCACTCTGTCAATGGTTCTGAATACTGCACAAATTGAGCTCTTGCAGTGTTTTCGGCATTAATGGTATATAAAAAATGATTTCTTTTTGTGAGGTCATGTCAAAGATAACAGACAAAACAAAATGCTACAAAGTGTTTGGAACGAAATGGATTACAGATTGGACATATGCTGTGTAATAAGAGGGTCACACATCGGACATTAGTAACTGAAAAAAACTTGGTATATTTCTCTTTAAATTCATGTATCGCTTATTTTAATATGTACAAAAGTTTTGAATATGTACACATTGGAATGAAACATTTCCAATGTGTACA
>JAPMOR010095361.1:26208-48239 GCA_026543865.1 Argiope aurantia | reverse complement strand
TGTGTGTGTGTGTGTGTGTGTGTGTGTGTGTAACATTATTTGTTGTAAAGCAGAATGCAGTTTGAAGACAGTGAAGAGACATTTTACATTTTTAAATTCTTTTTAATCCATCGGGAAAGTATTATTATTTACAAGCAAACGCGCGGACATTGCGCGTCCGCCACAGCGCGCTGCAAAAACAGAAGTGGGGAAGAGCGAGAAATAAATTATCCCCCGTCTTATATAACATGAGATATGGATAGGGAAAATATTATTTTATAGTGCTAATACATTATTAAGATTCTGATAGGGATTTCTGACGCATGTCAATCACATGTAAAGGAAACACAGGGATCTTATAAAAAGAATGTGTTTACTGGACAGTTTTTTACCCCTTCACGCCGAGCGTGTGAAAGTTAGACTTTGAGCTGACTCTGCAATTCAACAAAGCTTCTCTTGAATTAATTAAGTAGAGACAGTGGAATTGGATCACGAAATAAGAGAATATTTTAGAATAAAGTTACTATGGGCTAAATGAAGATAAAATCTTGAAAATTAATTAAATTGAAATTAGAGTTAAAATATCATTATATATATATGTAACATTATTTGTTGTGGAGCAGAAATGCAGTTTGAAGACAGTGAAGAGACTTTTTACATTTTTAAATTCTTTTTAATATCCATTGGGAAAGTATTATTATTTACAAGCAAACGCGCGGACATTGCGCGTCCGCCACAGCGCGTTGCAAAAACAGAAATGGGGAAGCGCGAGAAATAAATTATCCCTCGTCTTATATAACCTATGATTTTGATAGGGAAAATATTTCTTCATAGTGCTAATACATTATTAAGATTCTGATAGGGATTTCTGACGCATGGCGATCACATGTAAAGGAAACACAGGGATCTTTTAGAAAGAAGGTGCTTACTGCACAGTTTTTTACCCCTTCACGACGAGCGTGTGAAAGTATCGGCGTTTAGTCGAGTCAGCAATTTTATAAAGCTTCTCTTGAATTAATTAAGTAGAGACAGTGGAATTGGATCACGAAATACGAGAATATTTTAGAATAAAGTTATTATGGACCAAATTAAGATAAAATCTTGGAAATTAATTAAATTGAAATTAGAATTAAAATATCATTACATATATATATATACAGCATTTCGAAATACTTTGCAAT
Organism: Argiope aurantia; assembly: GCA_026543865.1. Classification (NCBI taxonomy): domain Eukaryota; kingdom Metazoa; phylum Arthropoda; class Arachnida; order Araneae; family Araneidae; genus Argiope; species Argiope aurantia. The sequence continues at coordinate 47,079 of JAPMOR010095361.1, read as the reverse complement.
ACAAATTTACTCGCTACACGTTCAAATACTATTCTATTATGAATGATATAAGTGAGTGTTGAAAATAAAGAGACAATTTAATGGAGGAAGTCCAAGACATTGATATTGATACATAAGTGAAAAAGAATGCACGCAACATGAAATAGTACATGATGTATCGACATTTAACAAGCTCTGTCGGTTTGGAAGTCTCGCTAATCATTTCTGGATATAACTGCACATGATGAACGAGGCAGAAGGAAATAGTATTGATGAAATTTGTGAGAAAAGCAAGTTTTGTTCATAAATGGTCTGTTGTTTTTAAAATTAAATCAGTGCAAATATTAGTATTAGAAATATGTTTTCAACGGAGAGACAAATAATTCTGTATTTTTAGAAAATTAGGGTATTTATGTGGAGCTATTGTAGATATAAGGAAATACCTTACTGTATTTATAATATTAAAAAAACTTTATTATCGTTTTATTTTTTTTAATATCAGGCATACAAAGAGAAAGTATTGCAATCATCAAAAAATTGACTGCTGTACTTTCAATCAATTTTTTGATTGAAAGTATTGCAGTACTATTATTTGAATTGATTTAGAGACATAACGTTTGAAGTAAAAAGTAGTGCGTATCTCTTATACTCCATTTGCCGTATAATAGATAATATATGATGTATATTACCCTTTATACGATTACGTGTACTATCTATTTATTATACGTATTAATTGTGTAATAGATATGTAATTGTATATAGATATGCATTGTATAATATATATGATTAAAAACCAACAATTCATATTTTTATTTTAGTTATATATATTCTGTTTATAACTAAAATAAAAATACAACTTTAATTTTCATTATTTTTAAATAATAATGGTAATAAAAATGAAAATTAATAATCATATGCAAATTAATTCATGGTACAAGATAATCGTCTTCCTTCTATCACAAACTCTTGTAACTTGGATCACACTGTTGAATATCATTCATATACAAGTCAAACAATTGATAAAGACTCTGACCACTTTTTAAATGTATGATAAAAAAACTTTATTAAAAAGCAAAGTAAATCTTCTTTGGGAAAAAAAATTAAAAAAGTTTATTCTGTACAACTTTCATATCACAGTTTCAGTTTTTCAATTGAAATCTTCGACATCTCAAACTTCTTCACTTTTCCAGATTGTGTTTTGGGAAATTCTTCAACAAACATTATATATCGCGGAATCTTGAAATGGCTTATCTGTAAATAAAAATAAATGAATTTTTATCTTGATTTTAAAACAATATTTTGCAGCACTCTTATTATTAAAGAAATCAATGCCTATAAAAACAAAATATAATCACAATTTTATTATGTATTAACTCAGAAATTGCATCTGTAAAATTAAGTGAAATATTTTTGTTTTTTCATTTCATGAAAGATTGAATTTCCTGAACAATTATGATTTTTACTGCAAAAAATACTACTTATTAATTTAGAAATTAATTCCATAAAATTAAGAGAAATAAATCTTTTTATTTTTATTTTTAAGGTTCATGAAAGATGAAATATCCAGAGCAATTATGATTTTTACTTCAAGAATAAAAGCATTTTTATTAATTTTATTCTGATGAAGAGGATGATTTTTCTTATTATAACCTGATGAAGAGGATGTTGCTTAAATAGATATTCCCCATGCAGAATTCCATGTCCCATCAATAGAATTGCATCTGACCATCGAAGGCATATTCGACGTGCATCAGACACACTCGATAAATCTTTAAAAATTCAGAACATGCATCTTATGATTAGGTCACCATGGTGGTAGCGAACTGAAGTGGTGTTCTCTTGACAGAACTTCCGAATTTGCGCCTTTTCCTCCGCAAGCACAAAACTACATTTTAAAGAATTTTCCATCCTCTCCGTAGCCCTCCCTTCACCAAAGAAATCCATGCCTTAATTCTATTCCGCCAATTTTTGATTTATATAAGTTTTTGATCTGCAACTTTGTCATCAATTACAACTTTCCTACACGACTCCCATTTTTTTAAGAGAAATCTCAAAGTCACTACTTTACTGTTATTGTCATTTACAGGAAAAATAATTTGGCAAGATCAATAGCCCTCATCACTGTATAAATTTCCCCAGTTTTTATTTCATTTGAAAGCTCATGATATTTAGAATGTCTGACATTCAGAGACATCCGATTCTGGAAGCTACCTAAAAATACAATTTTGACGTAACCCGGCGCAGTTCAAATTTTTTCTCCAATTTATTCATAAGTATAGCTGACCAATCAAAAACCTTTTTTACTGTGCAAACAAAATTTAAAACAACACTTTCTCGTCGTGATAAGAGGCAATTCATTTAAAATGATTTGAGTGACTAAATCAATCAATGATTAGCTAATAGCTAGCCGATGCAAATGATTTTTTTCAATAAAAATGCTTGTCTTTGTATGCTGTACAGCTCTTTAACGTCCCCCCCCCCCATGAATTCTAACGAATTCCGCATAAAAGATAAGTGGGCATCATATCATTCATTATGCAACAATTCTCTTCAATTTTTAAAAAACTTTGGAAATGTTTCATTTGTAACAGCATCAAACATACTGCAAAGACATGTTCACACACGATTGACAAGGTCAATCGATCGTGACATGTCTTTGTCAACACGACTGGCAAGGACATGACACGACTGACAAAAATCAAGTTGACAAACTCAATTATTTATTTTGCTGTACCTGCTAACGATTTTTAATAATTAAAATTTGTCAATAATATATCTATGGGAGCAAGATACTAAAAATGCTCTTATCAAATTCGGCTGGGAAAGAAGATTTTTTCAAAGCACGAACTCCATTTAATATTTTGCACTATGAAGCATAAGGCTACTCCTCCCCGCTTAATTAAATGCATTCGAATTAAACATAAATAACCGAACAATCATGATAGCATTGGCGCAAACTAAGATTGAGTCCTAAGGGCCATCACCGGTCACGATACAAACCTTCCCAAGGGAAGCACGCCCTTCATCGGATGAAACTACCTGGTATGACTTAACTGGTATTTTTCAACATGCCAGTTGAATGAAAATGTAGCTATGCTTTTAATTATTGTAATAAATTTCTTGTAGAATATCACTCATTTAAAAGAAATTTTTTTGCACATATTTAACTGATGCATTTAATTTTCTTTAGGTTACCACCCTATCTCTACACGAGCATTTATTATTAATTCTCAAATACAGTTTATAAGTTAACAAGTTACTACCTCAATAGTTAAAATGTATATTTTTAAACTGAGAAAAAAAGTATGATAACAAACCTGTAGCAATTGAATAAAACTGTATAAATTTTTAAAAAAAGAAAAAATAATCCTTCTCTTTCCATAATAATTTTCGAAGTTATTTTTTAAAAGCATCAAGGTTTTAACAACACAGAATGTTTAAATGTTCAGAGGAAATAGAAGATGCATTATTATCTTTGTCAAAACTCTCAGTTAATAAAACATTAAAAAAAATTTTAAATAAACGATTTGTATGCCTCAATACTGTAATCACAATAAATATAACAATTTTATAAGAACCCATCAATAATATAAATTGAAAGAAATGATTCTAAACAGCAAAAATATACTTTACCTTGCCTTTACAAAAAATTTTCACTTCTTCTGCAGTAAGTTTCATGCCTTCTTTCAGACAAATCCAAGCACATGCTTCTTCGCCCATTCTTTGATCGGGAACTCCACAAACCTGAAAAATGTCGCACTTGCATTAAATATTATTTAATGTATGACAAAGATTCTAACAGAATTTGGTTTAAGTTTAATATAATTTCTATGAATAAGTCGCTTGCTTCAGATATTAATAGTAACAAAATCCCTAAAAATGTAGTGAGCTCAGGATTTCAAAAACTTTTATTATCATCATAACATTATTTAAAAACAAGAGCAAAGATTTAATTCTTTGGGATGAAGCCTTATATCCATATAGCAAAGTTTTCAATTGGCTTAATTTCAATGTGGGTGTTTCAATGAGACGTAGTATATTTGTTAAACATGAAACAGAATTATGTAACATGGTCTTTTTTTTAATCATATAAAGAGTGGCTTTTTTATTTAGGAAATAACTTTGAATGTTAGATTTTATTGTTAGTAATATAATAAATGTAATAAATAATGCATGCATATTGAAATACATTTTGAACTTCATGAAAACTATCGACATAAATAATGGTAGCTTGGAGAAAATAAAGATTTTGCTTATGTTTTGTTGCTTTGAAAATACTTGAAGAGGAGGACGTTACATAACACGGAATGTAAAAATTTGTTTATAATTTCGATTCTTCTAATACATATTATTGGAATAAATAAAAAGAAAATAGCAACAAGTAATATAAAAAAAATTTTAATTCATTTCCTTCTTAGGTCAAGAAAGAAAATTTTTATTTTAGTTACTTTTTATTAAATATTTATCAAAAAATTATTAAGTATCAAAAAATTATTGATTTTTCCATCCTTCACCTTCACCTTCACATCCTTCACCTTCACCTTCACATCCTTCACCTTCACCTTCACGTGAAAAATTCTGAAATCCTTGCATTTTACCGATTGAGCTACTGCCTGTTGATTTCAATTTTCATTAAAAACTGCTAAAACTATTTAAAGTATTAAAAATTAATTAAATTTGATAATTAATGAATTAATATTTGAAAAAATTGTATTAACTTCAAGTGTCATCCACTACAAGTTTAAAAAGATGTATTTGAAGAATGGATGAATAAAAAGTATTTTATTAACGATTGAAAATTTGAACAAGATATATAAATATATATAGGAAGAGTGTGAACTAATAGTAGGAATTTAAAAAAAACAGAAGAAATTAGGTGATCTTAATATAAAAATTCTAATTTGCCCTTAATACAAATATTGCAAACATGCTGGCGAAGACGGTTTAATGCCTAGGAATATTTCATAAGCAAAGCTTAAAAAGAATAATTACTTTCTAGAGAATAGTACTTTTTGTCTGTCCATCAAAATTAGTTTTATAATATTCAACAAACGGAAGAAGCTTCACTGTATTATATTTCATAAATATATTTTATTTATTCCTACATTCGAAGCACAAAGCGATGCATGAAATAATTTCATTCATGGATACTGCTGTTGCCATATAAGACAAAAATAAAACAAATGAATAATAGCAAACATAAAATCTTAATTTCTTATACTTACATGAACTTCGAGAACAGCTGGGTGAGAGTTTAAGAAATTTTCAACTTCTTGCGGATATATGTTTTCTCCGCCACGGATGATCATTTCTTTTATTCTTCCGACAATTTTTATAAACCCATATTCGTTCATAGTTGCAAGGTCTCTGTCATAAATTAAATAAAATGTAAATACTGCCATCAAAAATAAACTGATAAATTATGTATATAAAAACTCGTAAATGAACAAGCTCTTGAAAGCAGTCGATAATAAACTGAAATTCGATTATCATTTTATTTTAAAAGCTTTCATGTTTTAAAATTGGGTATTAATATAAGTGGATCAAATTTAAAAGTAGTTAAAAAGTATCGATATATGCACGATCGAAAATGACACGTTAAGAAGGTAGAGGGCAATGACGAGGCCACCTCTTTGCACGAATAAATTTTACGATTCGAAAAAACTCACTTATAACGCAGATTTCCAATTAATGTTTGGGCTGACTTTTAGGTAACCATAGTAAACTTTCATTGTACATAGTCTGTTTAAGAATTCAAAAACGCCATCTTCTTACAAAATATTCTTTTTACTTCACGCATAAAATGCATGCCCTTGGGCTCCGTGTTCGTCTAGATATGTTAACACATTACGTACAGAGCTATGAGCACTCAACGCGCTCCCAGGGCCCACGCATATTTGAATGCTCTAGAAGCATGCTTGGAAAGCAATAGGATGCATATATGCACATTTTTAATTTACTTTTGATATATTATATTTCCGTAAAGTATTCTTAAATATTACTATATATTTTATTCATGCATTTATTATACAACATTTTTTACATTTTAACTATTATTTATTTCACAGAACTTGAATAATTCTTTAGTGTGTGATATTTGGTAAAGCATATTTCCTTGTGCAATGGTGTTCGACACGATTTGCAGCAGAATATTGTTTCAAGACATTAAGGACCGCTCACGAATTTCCCCATGTTTTGCGTCCCATCTGTTACGGGCCGATTATGAGTTTTTTCGTGTTGCACGTCCCATTTGTTATTGCTTCATAAATAACAAAGTTATGACGATTTTAGAAAGTACAAGTTTGCCCCAAAACGTGTTGTTCCAGGCTGATGTCTTACAGATTTCTTTGCGGTCATTAATGTGTTAAATATTTGCCTCTGGTTGATTATGCATCGATTTCGCCAAAAAAAAAACCCCATGAAAATGAGATATCCCAGTCACAACGTTCAGCTTGCTAAAAACGGAAAATCTCGTGACCTGTACTCAATGTGTTAACTCTCGAAACTCGCAACGGAGAGAACGATTTGAGTAAATGACTTTCAGTTATCATATGTCTTTCCAAAACATTCATAGTTTAAAATTGCATATTAAGATAAATGGTCCAAATTTAAAGATGGTTAAAATGAATTGATATGCCGGAGTTCTGGCGTAGGGGTAGCGCATCTTCCCCGTGATCTGGGCGTCGTGGGTTCGAGTCCTGGTTCGGGCATGGTTGTTCTTCACCTGTGTTCTATATGTGAGGTGTGTGAATGTGCCCCCCTCCCCTGCAATAAGGGGTTGTGCAAGCGAGCGTGTGAGTTTCATCTTCATATGAGTTGGAAGTCAGACTTCTGCCCTCGGGTGCTCAGGGATATTTACCCTCAGAAGCTATTGCACCCCGGTAACGCGGACACGGCATCATCATCAATGAATTGAAATGAACACGCGTGGAAATTTTACGATGAAAAGATAGAGGACATTGATGAGGTTATGTCTGCACATTATTTTATATTCAACTTCTGTCAGTTTCATCACTTGATTGTAACAAATCTTATTGTTCGATAAAACATAACATAAAACAGATTTTCAATGAATATTTGTGTTAGTTGTTTATAAATTTTAATTGTATTCATTCTATTGTACTATCCAGTTACCATTTCCTTATAAATATTTTAAAAGATATGAAACAAACGCTCTTGAATTTCATGTTCGTTTAAAGATAATAACTCTCAAGATCGGAAAGGACGATTTTCTCTAATACATTGCTTTTGGCCTTTTTTGCATTTCTTTAAATTTGTATCACACATTTTAGAATCTCGTTATATGAAACTTTAACCCCTCTCCATAATCTTAATAATGAATAATAATTCTTTTATTTCGTTGTTTGTAAAGGTTCGTAATTAATCACTGATGTTTCGGATTATCTTAATTTTTTCATGTTGGCGATGTCCTCAACTTAATTAATAAGCAAACACAATACAATATTATGAAAATTTTATATTTACCCTGTGTGATACCAACGTGCTTTATCTAAAACTTCTGCTGTTTTCTTTTCCTCGTCCCAATATCCTAAAAATGTGACATGTCCTCTAGCACAAAGTTCACCTTGAGTATTTACTGGAACGACCTGCCCGTTGCTGTCAACGATCTTCGCCTAGATTAAGTCCATAACATAATTTAGACAGTAACATATTTCAAAATAATTTTTTATATATAAATGCTTAGTCCATTCGATAAGCAAACCAAACACTAAATAAGAATACTATCAGGAAAAATATTTATCGATATCTAACTGGTCATATGTTTAAATTTTAAATTTATCGTTAATGATTACTAACTTAAAATTATCGAAGCATTTTAAACATACATTATTGTCAATTTCCCAGTTATTACACTTCGATCAATCTTAGCAACTAAGAGGTAGATCTGCCTAAACAGGCTGTTATTCTGTTAAAGGTATCGCGGGTATTATTGTTAAAATTAACTCCCAAAAATTTTAGTAGAAAATTTTCATGCGCATTGGCAGAGCGCTTAAAAAGATAAAAATTATTATTTATAGTACGCTTTTATAGTAACATATATAATAACATTAGAAGGTTTATTTCCTTGCATTTCCTTAATGGGATCTTCTCTACTTATAACTTTTACGAATACTCAAATTAATTTTACGAACACTCAAATCAAAATTAATTTCTAAAATCGATTTGAGGCAAATAGTGATCGATTAATAGAAAAAATGCAATTCCAAATACAAGATAAAAAATAGTACTGAAAGCAAATATTAGTAATAACTTCCAACAGGAAACAGAATACCATGAATTAGAAGACCTCAATTCATTGATCTTTTCTAAAATCCAGCATATAAAAAATGTATATAAAAAATGGTGATCGATCCTATAACTAATTTTTATTCTTCCGATTTTATTTCGCCTTCCATGGTGCAATTCTCCTTTTCGTTAGCCTTTGTTTTCTTGCAGTGGGATCTTCTCTATTTACGAACATTCAATAATAATATTTACGAACTTCAACTTTAATTTCATAATATTTACGAACATTCAAATTAAAATTACTCATTAAAATCGTACTGAAACAGATGGTGATCTACTAACAGAAATAAAATACATGGTGAAATTCAAAATTAAAAAAAGTGCTGAATAAAAGAAAAGGAAGAAATAACTGTACTCCCCCGTGAAGTAAGTATATAATGAAAATTGCAGATCTCAGATAAAGAATCTTTGCTATAATCCAACATATAAAAATGTAAATACAATGTGAAGTTTATGATCTCATAAATAATTATCATTCATGCCTAGTTTCATTCGTACTCATAAAAAATAACCTGCCTGAGTTAGACGCTAAACTAGTAGTTGGGATGTCACATCAGTGGAAATATTTTAAAATTTCGTCGAGTGTTACAGACGGTGCTGGACAATTTTGTATATTAATAATTTTACTAATACTTTAAACTCACGATGTAAAATAATAGAATGGTGCATCCATCTTTTTTTCAGATATCTTCTGTTTGGTCAAACTAACTATATTTCTTTCAAAATAATTTATGTTGTTTATAGAAAAAGCAAAATATCTGTCTTCTTTCCTTGGATAATTTTACTAAACATTTCATTCACAAAAAGTGTTGCAGGATAATAAGATTTCTGAAGAATTATTTGTGATAATTTATTATTTAATACAAGTAATAGTCAAATTTGTATTTCTGGTATAGTCATAAATTGATGATTAAATCTTAGCTGTAAAAATAAACTAATGACGGTTTATCTAATAAAAATTGTAAATAATTTCTCCTATCCTCTAAAAGGAGAGAAATCTATTGCTCGCACTCTCATTAACAAGGGCAGGACTAGAGATATTAATAACATATCTTAGAATGTCCCTTCATTAAAATATTAAAGCACATTAAAAAGACAATTCTTAGAAAATAATCTTAGAGCTTTGATCACAGCTTATATGAAGTAAATTGTCTTAGTTCCTTAGCGGTAAAGCAGCATGGGCGGTAGGATCTCCGATTGCCAACCAGATAATCAAGGCTCGGTCCTTGGTTTCCATTTTTAATTAAAAATTACAAATTGTTTTAACAATTTACAAATATTTTTTAATGTTAATCATTCTTATTTATAAAATAATTATTCATTCATATGATAAAGGAATTTAGTTAAAATTCGATTTCTAAACAATTATAGAAGCAATTTTAATGCTGACAAATTACAGTTATAGTTATTGTCATCATGAAATATAATCGCGTTGATTTTTATTCGCTAATTTTAGAAAAATTCCAATATTAATAGATTATAAATTATGTGCAAGAACTAGAATTATAATAAAAACATATGAAACTAAAAATGTACTGACATCTTGCGCAATTTATAAATGTTGACAGTATACCGTTTCTTTTGGAAATCTGCTGAAAAACGGATTTCAAATTTTGGGTCACCTGCGTATGATTAATAAATCAAATTCGTTTAATAACTATATACAACATTGAATTTAAATTATAATTAATTTATATTATGAACAAATAATTATTTTATAAATATGAATAATAATATTTTTAAAAAATATTTATAAATTAATGATCTGATTGCGATGATCGCTGATTTGATTGGGAAATTAATAATCTGATTACTAAATATGATACGTTAATTTTCTCATTAAACGCATTATGTTCTAAATATTTAACTGCTGAGATTTTGACACGTCATTCCGTCAGCCAACTGAAAGAAAGGACTACGTCGATGTACAAGTAAGTTTGAAAACGTGAAAAAAAATTAAATAAATAAAGTTTTGAAATTAAACGATACTTCATTTCATGTTGAATCTGTTCAAGTGCATGATATCTGAAAATTAAATGGCAAAATGTGTACAAATGGCAGCGAATTAATAGACTTCAAATACTCAGAAAAAATTTTGTGGTGTTGGATGCTGCTTGGAGGACTCGGGACCTTTGGTATCTGACCAAAATTACGAATTCTTTACTTGAAAAAAAAAACGCGTGACATGCAAATGAACCTTAGTCTATCTAGACTAACTAATTATTATATCAATACATTACTTAAAATAACAAAAAGGTGAACTTAAGCAGAGCATTATTAATAAAAAGCATAGTTTACTTTAGTTTAGTTATAGTAATGTCCCGTTTTAAAGCAACACTAGGGCTATTTTGGGGCGGACTTCGTAATTTTGAACCGTGGTCAGATGACGAGGCCGACACATTCCAAAACATGCATATTCACTTCCGAAATTTTTGTTTAAAAAAACAATTTCTTTCTTCTAAAAAAATACTTTTACTATTTGCATCTGTTTTTGAATTGAGAAACGGACAGTTACTTTAAAAACAGGATAAATATTTGCATATTTTATTATAAATACTGAAGAAAGAAAATAGAAAAAAAAATGTTTTAGTTATTTTGTAACAAAACTGTGCTAAAAAAATACTTAATAATACCTAATAATTTAATACCTAATAATTTTTTAGTCATATAAATAAATAAAAAAAGAAACTACATACTTCGGAATATTCTATTAGCTTCATTACGCCATTGACTATATTTTCAAAATAATCATCACGTTTAGTGATACAAATAGCAGGGCTTGTTTCAGTTGCCCCGTATCCGACCTGTAAAAACAAAAGAAAGATAATTCAGAGAAACTCTGTAAATGATCGTTCATTAGAAAACGGTATCAAACAAGTGAAATCTATAAATGCTAAAAATATTCTAAAACTGTTTTTCACATTTAAGAGTCATGTTAAAGTTCATAATGTAGTAAACGTGAAAATGCATGTTAGCTTCCTTAATAATTTAAAAGTGTACATAAACAGGCCGTTAATGCGAACAGTGGGTTTTTTTTTTTTTTTTGTATTTCAAGATGATGCAGAACCATTTTATTGCTGTAATATTTTCGGAGGTTATCGTGAAAAAACCTAAAGCATTTTTTTAAATTTTTAATTAATTGAAATTTCTAAATAATCGGTCGAATTTGCACTTTTCAACTTGCAAAGTATACATGTGCCAGAATTTGTAGCGCTAGATCAAACGATCTGGACAGTAGAATACCAAACAAACACATACATATTCTTTTAGAGATTGAAATACATTTTATCATTTTACCATCAAAGAAGGTAATTTTTTTTTGAAATTTAATACATTCAAAATCTCACTAATTATATATTAAATCCTTGCCTAAGTTGGTATTTAAGTCTTCGTAAATAAATTAATTTTAAATAATATGTAAATTATATTAAATTATAATTTAATTATTTTTAAACATTCACAAAAATAATAAGTATAAAACAACTATCTTTTAATGAAAAATATACAACCTATGTCTTCAAATTTCTTTCCTTAAAAGAAACAAATATATATTAAAAACATTCCAATTTTTTTTTCTTCTTCTTACCATAGCATCTGTAATGCCAAGAATTTGTTTGAAATCTCTCACAAGACTGGCAGGAGGTGCAGCTCCTCCTACAACAGCTAAAAAAGAAAACAATTTTAATAAAAATAAATAACAGGGATTAGAATAAAGAAACATTTATCAAAAGAATATAAACTCGAATAAACTTTTTTCGTATGGGCCAGAAAGAGTTGTTTAAATGTTTGTCGCTTTGCGGTTCTTCCTTTCGATATAAAGATTTCAGTGAATACATTAGGCTTAGAAAAGAAAAATGTTTATTAAAAGGGTATAAACTCGAATAAACCTTTTTCGTGGGCCAGAAAGAATTAATTTAAATTTTTGTCACTTTGCGATCCTTTCTTTTCGATACAAATGAATACATTTTTGAATACATTTTATACATACATACATACAGTGAATACATTTTTGTCAAAAAAGGATATCATTTTATGAATAAAAAATGAGAAAATAGATTAATCTTTGTGAACACTTTATCTGTTTTATTGCCTATACTTCCTGTTTTCTTGCCTATACTTCCTGTTTTCTTGTAAGAAAAACAATCGCTATACGTTACAGAGCTTTTTGGACTTCTTACATCTTCCGGCCACATTACTAATTTTTGAAACGATATATATAACGATAGGAAAAGCGTTTAGCCGATATTTAAGATTTAAAAAGATATGACGATAATTCTGAAAAATATAATAGGATTGTTTTCAAATCATTCGGGGTTTTTTATTTAATAAATGAATAAGTATAGATCTTTACATAGTTAAATAAGTAAGTACAGATTTTTATTTGGTAATAAATATAAATGATTGTTTTTAAAAAAGCACAGCATCTCTCTGGAACTGAAGAATCATTATGGTGAAACGGGGATGTCAAAACAAATTCAAATATCATCTTTCACGTTCAAATATAAAATAAACAATGTTTCATAATATGATAAACGTACAAACATGCCTGGTCATCATCAAATAGTTCAAAAGAGAATATAAAGATATCACAAGTCTAATATTTCAGCTGGCTGATACAATAGTTTTTTTTGTCCGGTGATATTTAGTAGCATTTTCACTTTTGGCGACTTTAGTGTTTACCATAGACTCCATTAGCAGCTTATTATTGGCTTATTTCCAAACTTATTGGTATTCTAGCACATTTTTTTTTATTTTTTTGATTAATTTGTTCTTATACAAAGATTTCTTAAAACTTATATATATTTTGTATAAAGTAGAAGTTGTAGTGTTAAAAATTCGTAAAAATACCTTGCTTCAAAGTTGCTGTATCAAACCTGTCAAGCTGGAAGTTACGAATCAAATCCACGTACATGGTTGGAGTTCCAAATATGATAGAGCATCTAAAACAAGCACAAAAAATATTTATCTATATTCATTTTCAATTACAAATGTCCTTTTTGAGTTTAATTCGAAATCAAAATTCAAATCATTACAGCAAGTAGATTTAATTATCGAATTCAATTGATTGTTAATTTAATGTGATTAAAGAACCAAATAAAAAATCTATTTTGTTTAAATAGTATATAATAAAAATATAACAACTATATAATTAATTTTCAGATTATAAAATCCAAAATGAAAATTTGCCTTATTTGAGAAAGGGCTTGAACTCAGCTGCCTAGAATCTCTCATTGAGCAAGGCAGCAGCTCAACGAGAGATTTTAAAATTCTGGCAGAACTCTGAAAGTGTTGGAACGAGAACGGCTCATTTTCGAAAACAAAATATTAATACTTTAATCTGATATTTCATGCAAAAGTTGTTCAACTATTTCTATTTGCGTATATCTAATATATATACCAACAAAAAAAACTGTTTAGGTTGGTATATGGAATTTTTTAAGCTAATTGTGACTATATTTAGTGTTATTAGTTTCAAATAAGAAAACAGTTTTCTCTGTCAGATTCAATGTATCTAACTTATAAAATATTTAAAAAATTAAAGAAAAAGTTGTTCCTCTATTCGAAAAATCACGTGAAAGAAATGAAAAAGAAATATCAATGTTTGTTCTCACATAAACAGTCATGTAATGAATTTAAAAATTGATGTTAAAGCTTTGGTTATGGAACAGATTAAGCTTCATGAGCGCTAATTGATGATGACTTAAAAATGTTTAACCTTATTTTTGGTTTGCAAGTGGATTGTAAAGTATCCTTCCTTCTTATGAATTTTTAATGGCAAGAATAAGTCATCTTGTCTTTGTTTCAGATGCAATAGATAGATTATATTGTCTAATGCTAGCGAAACAATTTCAAAAGATTTCTTAACAAGAACAGTTTTAGCATTGAATGTATTGAGTTTAAAAAATGCCAGGAAAAATGAATAAAAAAATTATTTGAAATTTTTATGGTCCCAGTTTTTTAAGGTCAGATGATTCGTAACTAATTTTCAATCCGAGGATTCCACGAATAACTCAGAGTAAGAAAGGTGGATTGTTTCTGCTGTCAAACTTTTGTAGGAAATACTAGGGCGGAAAACTATCTTGATTTAGTTAGAAGCAAGCTGTGTAGTTTAAGAAACTTTAGTCATATGAGCATAACGATTCATCACTTACACAACCATTTATTGTTTCTGACAATGTTGGCGATATTTTTGAAGAAGAACGATTTCACCAATACATAAAGACATCAGAGAACTAATGTCAGGACAAATGGAATACTCACATAACGGTAGATTACTGTTAGAATCGTCAAAATGGTTTCGTAAACGAAATGCATTAAATAAAATAAAATAATCTTTCGGAATAACTACCAATTTTCTGTTTGTTTTTTCATTTTCTCATTTCTAATTTTTAATATAGTTATTGTAGATTTTCAGAAACACTGCAGTGTTTTTTTCCCTTTCGATTAGTTAAATTATCTTAAATAATATATTTAAAAAAAAGGGTTTTGATTAGATACCTATACCGTAAGCCTAATTTAATGGCTCAAATGATACTACCATTACAAATAAGAGTTGTTGGGGGAGAAAATAGACATATTTGTACTCAGCACAGGCACAAATTACGTGTTGGCTTGTGTCAATAAACAAATAAAAGTGTAAATTTGGAAATTTTTAATCTAAAATGAATTTTATTTATGTCTTTTTAGGATTCATTTTAATTTCAGGTGTAAAAATTCATTTCTTTCTTCATTTTAAATCGAAGTGAAGCTAAATAAGAAATCGGGCAATATTATGAAGAAGACAGATTTTAGGATCTCAAAGAATATATGTATTTTTCGAAACTGTCATCTTAAATTCCATACTAATTTGTAGTAGCATAATTAGGCAGATTCAATAGATTGTCTTCTAAATAAAAGTTGAAATAAGTAAAAACATTTAATTAAATTTGTTACCAAATATCCATGCATCATATAAATTTTTCTCCTCTTACAATGCAAAAAAAAAAAAAAAATCAATAGCAAGAGTTTTATAAAATCGATTGAAATAGTCGGTTTAGTCCTTTTCATTTCGCCAATGAATGCCAAGTCGCCAATATTGAAATACAGAACGAGTGATAAGGCATATATGATAAACCGAGAAAACAAGATTCACAAATATTCAAAAATAACAAACAAAATAAAATCTATAGATTCTTTTTAAAAATGAAAATTTATTTAAGAAATTTTTCAATAAGTTTCAGAATGTTTTTAAATTATGATCAATGGCGGATTTTCGTCTAGGAAGACTACTTAGGGCCCCTAAGCAGAGAAATCTCGATTAAAAATATCATTTTACAAATTGCCAAATAAAGAAATGTTTAAAAAAGTACAAATTCTATTAATTATAAAATACCAAGAATTTATTGATACTTTATATAGTGTAATTGATTAGATTCCGATAAGGCTCGCTTCTTTCATTTAATCATTGCAATATTTTTATAAACACTTAGTTTTGTTTCAGTGACAAAAACTAAGCTCAAAAACGGATACCACATCCTTATAATCATAAATTAATTTAAAAAAAGACATTCATTTTTACACAGTCAATGGAATAGAAAAATTGAACCTCTAACAAATTGATTGATTTAAAAATAAATTAAAATATGAAATTAAATTGCCTATTTTATTTTTTCAAAAAAAAATGGTACTATCAAGAGTCGCAAAAGGCATAAATCCTATCCTAAAAGGCCTATGAACGCTTCGCTTTCTTTAATTTGACAGCCCTCTTGTCTATTGGCTTTATCAATTTAGCATCTTTTGGTGATATATAAGATGTATCGGCTTATATATTTCAACCAAATGAAATTAATTTTCGATCTACGAACATTTTGCATTGTTAGTGAATGCAGAAATTAGATGTATAGAAAAATTCGCTTATAAATTTGAACTGTGACTACCATCTTACTTGTGTTTTTCAATAGCTATCAGGCTTGCAACAGCATCAAAACCACCTGTTGGGAGAACACATGTGCCTTGAAAAAAATAAGTTGCTAAAGAAGCTTGCACACATCCAAATGAATGGAACAGAGGTAGATGGCAAAGCGATATGGGTCTCTGAAAGTTTCGTAAATTTCATAAAAATAAGTTTCATTAAGTTCATACATCTTTAACTTTATGATAAATTTTATTTCAGAATTAGAATAAATCGCTTAAAGAGGTTATTAAATTTCTCAGTTAAGGAAAACTGTTAATCGTTTTGTGATTTATAATAGATAATATTAAATTATAATGTCATGGTAAAAACGATTTTTTACTAAAGTAGTAAAATATTGAAAACGGGATGAATCATGAATACATACTCTTGCTGTAATATCGAAAATAGTTTTATAAAATCTGTCAGTAAAATCCTCTTACGTATTTATATGCAAAAGTAGCCATCTGCATTAATTTCATAGCGTGTCAGAATTTTCTAATAAATATCATATTTATTTTTCTTTTGAACTATGCTACTAGTTGAAATTATTTTATTTTGTCAGACAAATTTTTATTCAATAAAATTATTACAAATTTTAATTATTATTCAATTTATTACAAATTTCTTCCTTCTTGACTTCTCCTTTGCCATTTTTAAATTAAATATTTCGTAAAATTTTCTGTAATTACTTACCTTTAAATCAAAGCCATATCTTTTTCCTGAAAGTAGAGCATTATTCATAACGTTATGGTGCGTAAGAACTGCGCCTTTAGGAGTACCTGTTGTTCCCTAGAAAAGAAGTAAAAAAATCCTCAGATTGTTCCATAATAAATATATAATTACTTTCTCTATGAGCAGGAAAAAGAAAGAACTTTAACAGACACTTTCTCGTAAAACTCCATTTCCTTCAAATGGAGGTAATCGAATAAAAATTATCATTTTCCCATAACTGTTATCAAAAAAATTACAAAATCACTAGGCGAAAGATCTGAATTCTATTCGAGGCGAATGAAGCATCCCATTTTAATTAAATGTATATGAGTGAGCAATATTTTGAAGAAAAATGCAAGTTGGAAATTTGTTCCGCTCGTTTTGACTTGATCGCTTGTCACTATAGAACAACGTGTGTCCTATAACGTTTCTTCTTTCCTACTTATGTAATCTAAGCTCATTGTAAGGAATTCACAAAAGTGTACTGACAAATATGAAGGCTGTGCCAAGTTGAAAAATCTCTCATTCTGTTCATAACATCCTTCTACATGTGCTATATCAATATCGCTTTTTTAACTTTCTTTTCCTTCAGGTTCTGCATTTAATAATTTTGTATTTTGGTTTTCTGTGAATCTCCTTGGCTTGTTATTCATTTAAATAATTCTTGTATATACAAAATCAAACAATTAAGAAATAAATAACAATTTTAAGATAGCAACTACTAATTTTAGAATAAAATTTTATTGTTCGTTTAGTGCAAAGATATGAAAGAATAAGTTAAACCATTTTTTTAATAAAAATTAGCATTTTGAAAACGTTAATGCTATTTTTCAAATGTAAAGCCCAAAAGTTCCTTGAATAAAAACTTTGGGGACAAGTTACTGTTGCAATTCATTGTTAAATTCCAGTGCTAAATTATTTTCTCTTTTCTTTCATTTTTTTTTAAACCCATGCATTTTTATCTAAAGTGAAAAATGAAGAAATAAATTTTGATAATGAATCAAATTCATGCTTTTTCCAAAAGCACAATTAGCAAAATTTTGCACTTTTATTATTTAATTTATGATTCGATACTTTTGTTTCCGTTTAATGATGCTCTGTTGCGGGAGCTCCACTTTAACTCCTAGGAGTTAAAGCGGAGCAAAAGTCATGATCACTCGATGTTTTTAGGGAGTATTTACATTTATGGTACATGTAGAGTCATGTATAAAACATTGCATGTTTAGTATTTCTATTTAGTCGTGTATAATACATAACATATAGTACATGAAGAGTATATTTTAACTTACAGATGTGAACTGAATATTTACTGGATCATCAAACTGTATTGACTTTTCAATTTTTGACAGCAGCGCATCACTTTCTTTGTTGCCTCCATCAAGGACATCTTTCAAATTAAGTACTCCACTACAGGAAAAAAAAATAGTTTTATGAGAATTTTCCTGAATTATTGAGTTATTACAGAAAAACAATTCCAAATATTGAAGAACTCGATATGCAGAAGATGTGTAAGATTATTAAAATAACACGGAATTAAGGTTCATCAAATCTAATTTTAAAAACATTTGATTTAGGGAGTCATGAAAATCAAGTTGTTTATTGAACTATTGAATTTAGTTGAAATTAAACTTATCCAGTATTCTTGGCGATCCAGTCTGACGCCAAATTTGACTAGTTTGAAATAAATTCCAAAGAATGAGAATGAAATGCTTTACTATAATATTAAAAACGTGCAGTTGTGAAATGTTGACCTCTTTTTGTCAGAATATTTTTTTAAAAAAAAGTGCAAGTAGTTTACAGTGATTTATGCTTTCCCGCCATTTAAACTTCTATTTTTCTAATTTATTGAAATGCATAAAAAAGCGTAATACTGTATTTTCTTGTCTATGATTGCTTCATGTATATTTTAAATTATTAAGAAAATGCAATCAAAAATTAATTCAATTTTAATTAAATTTAATCAATTAAATGTTTAATCAATTAAATTTTTAATTAAATTTAATCAATTAAATGTTTAATCAATTAAATTTTTAATTAAATTTAATCAATTAAATTTTTAATTAAATTTAATCAATTAAATTTTTAATTAAATTTAATCAATTAAATTTTTAATTAAATTAATTAATTTAAATTTTAAATTAAATTTTCAGGTCAAACTTACTCATTGTGATGATCAGAAATCATTATTATACTTTCCAAACTTGGCAACCTGCAAAGTAAAAAGAAAAAAGGTAAGTAAAATAAAATTAAAAATTCTGAAATGAAAATCCCTATTTGTCTATTTTTTACTTGCTGTTTTGCAATTTTCCAGGTGCACTTCGTGGTAGATCTGGTATAATGTCACAAAGGATCTTATAATAATCTTGTGTCTTGAAAGCGTCAGGTATTACAAGTGCTTTGCAATCAACCTGTAAGAGCTTAGATTCAGTAAGCATAATATAATTGTAATTAAAAAGTAGAAATTGCATATTAATTATTAATTATGATTACATTTTGTAGATAATCTTATTACATGTAATATTATTAAAATGCCTAATGTAATCAATAATTTATAATAATCCCATCAAAAAAATAATGAATTTAGAGCATTTTTAAATCCATTACTAACAATGTATTTGTTAATATATTCTACGGAATTTAAATGCTTTCATTCATATTATTTTAATGCAGATATAATTTTATATTAATTATCATAATAGATAAAATCCTTTTATCACTTGATTAACTGCCCTTGCACAATGGTCACTTGTAATCTCTTGAAAAGGAATATATGTCATTTCTTTTAGGCGCCTTTAAATAATTACTTAAAACGAATAAAAAAAAGTGCAAAAGATATGAAACAGAAATTTCGAATAAAAGCATTAGAGTAGATTAGAATTTTACTATTACTGTATTTTAAAATCGCCTGCGTCAGATTTTAGAAGAATTAATGCAAATTGAATACATTGCAAAGATAGAAATTTCGAATCGCTGAAAAAGTAAAATCTTAAATTTTAAAATGATATTAACATATTTTTTGTAAAATAATTTGTTCCGAAGTTATTTTACAAAGATGGCAAAATCTCAGTTAATTTCTAAATTAATTGAATATTTAATTAACATTGGTACTTAGAATGTTTATGGTGCTTTTTCTCTTGTCGAAATTTGGTGATGTCTGCCCATTTGTTTAGGAGAAAATGTGAAATATACACATGAAGAAGCTAAGGATCTTTTATTATTGTCATGATTATTATTATCATGATTTTTTTATGAAGAAGCTAAGGATCAAAGCAACACTCGTTAAAGCACTGACTACTGACATATATAAATTTTAAATAAATTGGAATCTTTATTTCATTTGTGATATTTTTTTAATTTTCAATGAATGTTTAAAAATTTTCTTACCTTTGATATTTTACCTATGATATTTACAAATATTTTCCTTAAAGTATTGTTGTCAGTTACTCAAGTTTCCATGATATTTGTTTTAACTCCCATACTTCTGATTAATTTTCTACGAAATAAACTAACAAAAGAGCGTGTTTTTTTTAAATTTTTACTTTATCATTGTTTACTTTCTAGTCTTCAAAATATAAAATATTATAAATGCCATATATTATTTTATTAAACAGATTATTATAAATAATATATAATGTGATATTCAAAAGATATTCATTGGAATATAATCTTGTAGTTCAATTAAAAATCTCTGATATTTGATAAAAATTACCTTTTTTAAGCAGAACTCCAATTCCATACTTTGATATGCTGGATTAATGTTCACCTATAACATTTTTTTCTTATTTTAGTATATCTAACTTTTTACAAACTGATAAAATTTGATACATTTTGTATTTAGTGTTTCTAAAAATTATTAAATATAGGTGCTAATATAAACTATTAAATATAGCTATTAATATAAACTATTAAATATAGGTATGAATATAAACTATTAAATATAG
>JAPMOR010095361.1:0-26198 GCA_026543865.1 Argiope aurantia | reverse complement strand
AATATAAACTATTAAATATAGGTATGAATATAAACTATTAAATATAGCAATTCATTCAGCTATTAATACAAATTAACATAGCTACTAATATTTGTAACTGGATGTTGATGTGTCATTGGGTCACAGAATATAATAATTATTCAGACAATAAATGACTTAGTTATTATCTTAAAATGATCACCAATAAATTATTGAAACTATTTTTAGTATTGAATGCAGATGCGTGTAAAGAATGAAACAGTATTTTCGCTCAAAGTTAAAAGAAAAGAATTAAAATTGTTAATTATTGTATATGCATTAGAATTTAGAATGAAATCGTCATTATGTTTATAAAATAAATTAAAAGAATCTTTTTCTTTTCCAGAAAAAAAATGATTTTACTTCTTTCTGATATATTTATTTCCCTTTTTAATTTTCCCTGCTAAGCATTCCCAGGGGCTGCACTTCAGACACAGAATGCAATGATTCCCTTATGGTGATTGGTTCCCAATTCCCTGGAGTCCACATTGAGGCTATGAGGTCGAGCCATCTCAACTTCCATGACTGGACGCATCTCTTTCGGCAGAGGTTGTATCATTGTCGGTGATGACCATGAGCATTCAGTTTTATCTCATACCTTCATGCTGAACGACGTGACTACAGTCGTTCAACTTACCATGGATTCTTAAATATGGAGGGGATCATTCTCACGTGGTTTCCATATTAAGCAAATAATAATTAAAGCTTGAGGATATGTTTGGGATAAATTTTTGAAGAAAGTTATAAAAATTTATATTTTTGAAATTTTGCATAAAGCAGATTAAAAAAACACTTAAAATAAAAATAATTAAAAGTCAAAAGTGTTTTGAATCGGTAGAAATATGGAGATTTTTCCGGAAGATGAGATTAAAAAGAGGTATAAAGCAAAACTCCTCTAATGCAGAAATTTATCAAATGATTGGTCTAGAATTTCGCATATAATTTAAAATATATATTACGTAATTCCCAAAACCAGAAATAGACTGTCTTTCTATCCAATCTTTATATATTGGGGTTCGATGATAAATGATATAAAATTATTAACTTTCTCGCGTTATGAAGTATTAAAACAACTGTAAAACCTTTGTAAATCAATAGATTGTTTATTCTGTAATTCAAGGTCTGGAAAATATATTTTATGAAATTCGAAAAAAAAATGTATTAAATTTTAAGCTATAAGATTTTTCCTTTGAAAATGTTATCAAAATTTAAAATTTGAAACCGCATTTAATGATTTAAAACAATACTAAAATATAAATTAAGAAAATATAAAAATCAATGTAACTTTATAACGAATGAGTGTAGAAACAAGATTAAAAAGATTTTATAAAAAAAAACTGCCCAGAAATAAAGAATATTTTTTAAAAATTCGATATTTTCGGCAAAAATCGATTTTTTAAGATAGTTATCTACCTTAAATTACAGTACAAAAATAACTTTGCAGAATCTTTATCAAAAAAATTATATCTTTAAAATTATGACAAATGTAATAAAAAGATCTAAACTACGCACATTCATATATTAAACAATACACCTAGTTAGATAACCATATAATGATTTCTTCTCATTTTTATGTTTCTGAATAAATTTGTTTAATTAGTTGTATTTATTTCTTAACGTGTCTATGGAATATTTAAAAGTAAGTCAACTGAATACTAAATTATTACCAAAATCAAACCGGCTTTGGCTGCAGCAAATTGTGTCAAAGGCCATTCGTAACAGTTTGGCGCACATAGACCGATTCTG
Organism: Argiope aurantia; assembly: GCA_026543865.1. NCBI lineage: Eukaryota > Metazoa > Arthropoda > Arachnida > Araneae > Araneidae > Argiope > Argiope aurantia. The sequence continues at coordinate 24,434 of JAPMOR010095361.1, read as the reverse complement.
TCACCTTTTCTTAAGCCAATGGACAATAAACCAGAAGCTAGTCGTTCAGCCTGCACAAGAAAAATGTTTCAGAATTACTACTATACAATTCTTTCAAATATTAAAATAAGTGCTGTTTATACGCAAAAAAAATTATGCTTTTTATTTGATTATTTGATTATAATTCATAATTCATTGTTTAACATAAATTTTTTATCAGTAGGATACTACGAACTGTACTATGATACTTATTAGCCATCTTTGGTAACCAGTTGGCTCTTTGGGATTAATGGCTACATATATTTCAATTAAATATTTTGTGTAACTGGATTTTAAGACCTTTCTCATTTTAAGACCTTTCTAACATTCTTTTATTCAAGCTGAAGAAATAATTGTCTTATTAGAATAATAAACAACTATTTATTTAAATTTTTTTACTTATCATCCTTTAAAAATCAAGAATCAATAAAACTATGAGCAGATAATAGTATAAAAGGCATTTAAGTTTTATTGTTCTTCTTTTGCCGGGAGCATATGACTACGTGGTAGAGTCTCAGCTTCGTTACTGGAGGATTCCGACTTCGAGACACATTTCTACAGAAGATTCGTTATACCTAAGCGCAGCATACTACGTGGATATATGGTATAAAAATAATTGCTGGCAAGTGATGTCACAAAAACGAAATACATATGTGAACATTATTAAATCATTGATATTGTGAAGCGAATTGTAAAATATATTGATCAGTGCCGGTAGTGATCTCACCTAATTTTCTAAAGTATTGCTTTGAAAACTAATTTCTTTCTATTACCCTATTGTAAGAATAAAGCAATATTGGTGCGCAATATTTTCTTTAAAAATGCAAGAAAATATTCTGTATTTTAAAAATAAAAAAAAATATTACCTCATGCCTCAATTTCGAATATGTCTTGGATATGTTTTGATGAACTGAAATTACTGCAGTATGATCACCACACTTATCTGCACTCACATCGACGATATCTCCTAGCCTAAGGCTCGAAAGCATAATGTCCCCAGGCATGAAATAATAACTGTTTTTAATTTTGGCATGTGCGCCACTAAAACATCTGAAAACATTCACAGTATAAATTATTTAAACAATATAAATAAATTAAGTATATATTACAAATAGATAATCACCAATTGTTAAGAAATAAAAAAAAATCTAAAATTGTATGAATTATATATTAAAATAATCATATGACGTGAAAAGTATTTCCTGGTTTTTAAAATTAAAACAGTAATTTTAAAATTATAAAAATCACATTTGGGCTAAAATTTAATTTGGCAAAATTAATATTTTTAAAACTGCAATATTAAAATGATTTTTTTCGATGCTTTTAGTAATTTAAGAAATAAAGGCTCCTCTGTCATGAAAACATTGTTGCAGATTTAAATAAAATGTTTTAATCATGTTGTTAAATGTATTGCATTCTGTTTTGATGAATAGTTATCAAATGTTGCAGATATTATAAAAATAATAAATATTAATCCATCAGCTTCATGGAACAAGTAGAATCTTAATTTATGCTAAATAAAAATTTTTAGGGTGCAGTGTTCGTTAACTATTAACTATAATAAATACCTAAAATATACATTTAAATATTAAAATTAATCTAAAAATTTCATTTTCGTATAACTGTGACATGACTTTCATAAGATGCTTCGCATTTAATTACGTATCAGTTATGAGAAAATATCAAGGTAATTTTCGAATATCTGTCTTCTCTAGAGCTGATGTACTCAATGTAATAAAAAGAAGTCGAACAATTTCAGATTTACACATTTACTTCTAATTTCTCAGAACAATAGAATAAGCTGTCTTTGAGCTTCAACCATGTAAAAATTATACATGAATTTTCGTTTTACCAGAAGATTTAGTCAAGAGGAAATTAAAAGACTGGCCAGAAATTCATGAAGAAGAAATTGACTTAACTCCTCCAATTTCACGGAAAGCAGATAATGATTTTATTGACAGAAATTGATACTTGGATTTTTGTGAAAATTGTATATATTGTCCTTAAAGTATAAAGATTTTTAAAATACCATTTTTTTCCCTTTTAAATGCAGAGTCTTTCCGAGACAAAATTTACAGAATCTATCGTAAAAAGTGAAAAGATAACTTTACCAATAGTCTAGAAAAGAAGAGCACTTTTTGTAAGTAAATTCTAAATGCGCATTGAGAAGTATAGCATAGTCTTCCTTTGATGATTCAAAGACTATATATAGGACAACTTAATTTAAAATTCCTGTTAAATATCCTTAATAGTCATAAAAATATCAACATTGCCATGAATTAAATTTCAGTTGCTCTCTAAGTGAAACTAAAAGATGAGGGGCTATCTTCAAATTGAATAGAATTATTCTAAATACTATTTCATATAAATTAAGTATGTAATATAAATTGGAATAAATTAGATTTCAAAAATGTCACAAATTTATTAATTTACTCTTCATTGTTTGTAAAACAATAGACTTTCTAACCTTATGTAGCTTGTAAACGTCTATACATCTTTATGCTTTATTTAACGTGTAAAAGTGCAGATGATTAGGTGAGACGAGACCACCTTTTGTTGCAATGATGCTGTTGCACTAAGAAGTCTGTCCATTCGTTGCTGGAATTTCTGCAGGAATCGCAAGCTATTATCTTTAATAAAAAACTGGCAATCTCTAACATTTATGTGAGTTGTAATGGATTAGCTCGAATTCGTCATTCCAATCATTCACAAATGGCAGGATTACATATTAATTCTAATTTGGGAAGTCCAGTATAATTTCTTAAGATCCATATGAGCAGCTCCGGTTTTATTAATATATTTTCCAAATATAACTGCAGTTTCTATAGAAAAATTCCAAAAGCTAGTGAATAGTTTTCTTTTTCAAGTAATAATCATCTTTGCAACGAAATGTGTCTTCGTATTTATAATTAAATGAACAAAGCGTAAAAACAGCTGGTAGCTTTTAATTGTAATGTAAATCAAATTATATAATGTTAGATGCCTAATATCTGTGCAAATAATAATGAAAAATAATAAAATATTTTGTCTTTTACTATGCATAGTTTATGAAATTTATGTTAGCACTTATTTATATATATAAAAGGATGTTTAGTATATTTCTAGCCTTAAAATAATTCATTATAACTTTTCTAAGATGAAAGTTTAAAGAACATCATTTCATGGAAAATCTCTCATCTTTAATTTCTCTTAGAAAGAAACTGAAATTAAGCTCACTATGATGCCAATATTTTAATATTTTTCTGAATCTTAATAGCATTTAATTAGATAATAAAAGTTACCATATATTTTGGGCTTTGAAGTTATGAAAGGAAATTTATTCTATATTTCGCGCATGACCAGTTAAAATCTATTTGCTGCTCATACTTCTTCGAATGTTAATAGAATTCACTTTTACTTTTTAATATGATACTTAAATATTGTTTTGTCGCATATTCTTTTAGTTCTATATAATTTAATTGAGAATTCTGCATTTAATAAATAAAACACTTAAGAGGAAATCTGCGATGTTTTAAATAAAACCTTTATATCTACCAAAATAAACCCGCTATTTTTATGAAAAGGTGTGCGATTATTGATGTTATTTAATAAAACTATTGTTGAAGGTTTCAGTTCACTATTTGCTTTCGACAAAATAGGAAGAGGCAAAATCATTCTCTTCTCCATGAATTTCTAATTTATCCCCTAAATGCCCTCGTTGATGAATGTATATTTTTTACATGGTCGAAATTAAAGAAGTTAACATTCAGAAAAATACGTAAATCCGAAAGTATCCGGATACTTTTGATCACATTGTGTAGTTCTTCTACCTGTCAAACTGTTATAATAATGAAACAGCATTTACATTACAAAACATTTACAGTTTAGATCTTTAATATTATTAAACTTTTTTACGGTTCTATATCATTAAAATTTATGCTAGAGTACAATGGAATTATACTAATATCCTAACTATTCTTTTTAATATAATACTGCTAAGAACATTTATTAAAAATGATTAAAATAAAAGAGATCAGAACAGAATATGCTTTGATTTATAATTCATTTCTGTAAACAATTATATTATTCTCATTATAAACAAGTTTCCTAATAATAACTAGGTATGAGAATTTAAGAAATACAATATTATAACGAAATATAATTACAATAAGTAGAATTTCCTCAACATTCTTTCACAGAAAGATAAAAAAAATGAATAATTTTAAACACTGAGAAGCTGAGAAGTTATAATTGAATTCTTAGTACAAATATTGAGCATATCAATTGCATTTATTACAATAAAATCAAAGATTTTATAAAATATATATTACAAACAGGAGAAATTAATTATTAATAATTAAATTAAATAAGTAATTATCAATTATTATTAAATTATTTATTAAGAGAAATTTAATAAGAGAAAAAACATTCAACAAACCTGGCATTTATGTAATGCAATTTTGAAAAACCTAGAATTGACTTTTGAACTCTAAAATAATTCATGGTGAACAATATAAATATTTCTCTTCTCGGCAGCAATGAAATAACGAGGTCCTTTATTGAATAATAAAACTTATTCAAACTGAATACAGTGAAAACCTATAAATGAGATGATAATGTTTCAGATAAGAAAGTACGAGAGAACTAAGGACGTTGGTATACTTCTGATAAGTGAAAAATAATGCTTTGTAATACTGACATTTGAATGATAAAGTTATCATTATCAGTGGTTCCGTAACGTGAGTAACAGCAACGAGGAATCTAAGAACCTAAACACGTGGTTTAACTGAATGATTGAAATAAGGGTTTTTTCGGTTTTAGTAGAAAAAATTAAGACTGTATATGCAGTGGCACATTCATGAGGTATTTGAGGCGAGTAAAGAAATAATACTTCTCCCTTCGTGCTTTCTTCCTCTAGTTATCTCACTGGTGAAACAGCGCGTTAAACACGGGGAGATGGATCTGTTCCTCTTCTTGCAGACTAGCGCATTTTCTAATTGGGAGAAAACATTGAAATTGATTGAATCGAAGGAAGAATTGATTGACCTGATTATTGACGTTATGACAGATTAATTATTTAAATAAATTCGCCGGTGATCACGATACTTATTTCTCAGCTGCTTACTCGTAAACGACAAACTATGAAAGGTTGTTGCGTATAGATGCTTCTGACGTTATATCCAAAAAAAAAAAATAATAAAGACAGGAAAAATGAAAGAATGATCGATGAAATTGAAATGAATGATGAAATGATCAAAACCAAAATGACAGGATACTATTTACTATTACTGTGCCAATCAGTTGATTTCAGTTTTTGAAAGATTATTCAAATATTGAAAGATTGCTTTGTCTTATATTACTTTTTCAACTTATGAGTTTCATAACAACGGATCCTTTTTGATGTCATCTCTTATCTTCATGATAGTAATTTATGATAAAAATAATAGGTGTGTTCAAAAAAATTCAGAGTGCATTTGCTTATATAAGTTAGAAAATCCGATTGCAAGTTGTGAAACAAATCATTGTCTAATGAATTGTAATTTTCCTCAATTTTCGTCTGATGAACAAGATCAACCCTAAGGAAGTCGAAATATCTATGCTTGCATGTTCACTGAACTATTCCATATTAATGGTATGATATAAAGTATAGCGTTTTTGAAATGAAAAAAATTTCAGTTTTTATCATTTGTTCCCAGTTCATGAAGCTTTAAAGATCCAGCTTCTTAGTATCTTGATATTTACTAACACTCTGAACTTTCAAGAGGTGAATTGTTATTCTGAAAAAAATATTTGAAATTATTAGTATTTGCATTTCAAATCTATCTGTCGAAAGGCATGATGGTTTTAAATATTTGAAGCACAATTTATTTTAATAATAAAATGAAGTAACTTTTACGAATAAGTTGAAAAAGTCTTTTAAAAAAATAACTGTAAAAACCCTATTTACAATTAATGCGTTATTTCAGTTATTTATTAATTCTTGGAACAAGACGGTAGAAAAAAAAATCAACTCATCAAAATTTTAGAAAACAAATAATTCTTAAATATTCAAAAGATGATAAAACTCATTCACATATTTGTTGAATAAAAAGTCATAAAATATAAACATTTTCTGGTCTGGCTGTTTATAAGATTGAAGTAATTTGTATCGCCCACACCAAGTGACGCAGTTCTATTTATTTTAGCTGTTTTTTCCCTTTTCCTTGTACATATGTAAATAAATAGTTTCTCTTCTGCCTTATAAAGATTCGGTAGTGTCAATTTATTTCTTTTCTGATAATATAGCGTAAGTTCTCTTGAATCAGGGGTTGGATGCTTTTTTGGATCTGAAACACATACTATAGGATATGAAAAATTACAACTAGGGGAGTAATTTTTAAGTAGGCATTAAGTAGGCACGTGATTTGATTAAAAGGACTTATCGTGCTTTTGAAGTCAATTAGCAAGTGTGCAGATCATAACAGCCCAGAACTTTTATTATTTTAGCCCACAACAGAATTATTAGATTCAATTTAGAAATAATAGAAATTTCATTTAAAATTTTAAATTGTATCTCTTTTAAATAAATCTATCTAAAGCTTTAGTTTTGAACCTAAATATGTGTAATTCTTTCTTTGTCTCTCTCTCTTTTTTTAAGGCTTTCGTGTCTATAGACATGTATAATTCCAAAAATTGGTTTATTTATCTAATTGCAAGAATTTAGAACATCTATAGAATTAAATTCTGACCATTGTGTGATTGTATATATTTAAGTCTTAGACAAAGAATACCGATTCTCAATACAGCTGTGAGGGGAAACAATTTTTCTGTCTTGCTCGATTCACTATTTTTAAAAATAATTATTTTCAGTCGAAGTTATTTTGCGTTTTTACTTTTCAATCAATCTCTCTCTCTCTCTCTCTCTTTCCCCCCCCCTTTTTTTCTTTATATTATCAGCTTTAAAACAACTTTTTTCAAACACTTTGAAATTTACTATCCACATTATTTGATAAAGGAGATTTTATTTACTATTATATAATTTTAAAATTTGTTTAGTTCACTTATTTAAATTATGTTTGTATTTCACTTAAGCACGCTTTTAAAATAGTCGTCATACCACTTTGACGCTACTTTGATATTAATTTAATCTTTTGTTTTGTTCGATATAATAAACTTCATAACTCCTTCTAACTAAACAAATTTATAATTATTGTTTCAATATGTATTGGATAGAGATTAAAAAATAAAAGATACAATTTTTAAAAATTATAATTTTTAGTGTTATCAGCATAATGAGATCAAAATTCAGCAATCACATTTGAAGTTTCAACATTTAGATATAAAGTTCAGACAGATATGATGACAAAAAGAAACCCCAAAAGACCCAAAAATAAACCCCAGGTACAATATCTATACATCGTAATTGCATAATATCATACATAGGTCTGTTTATCAAACAGCATCGATGACATTATATCGTAAAAATAAATCAATACAATATCTATACATTGTAATTGCATAATATCATGGATACATCTGTTTATCAAACAGCATCGATGACATCATATCGCAAAAAAAATCAATATTTAAAAAAACACAAGATATTAGAAATATTCCCTCATGAAAAGCAAAGCTGTTTTAACAAATCTTGTGTGCTACATCACAGTTTCAATTTTTCAATTGAAATCTTGGACATCTCAAACTTCTTCACTTTTCCAGATTGATTCTTTAGAAATTCTTCAACAAACATTATATATCGCGGAATCTTGAAATGACTTATCTGTAATGAAACAAGATAGTTTTTGTAATTAAATCATGCAAAATAGATTTTTTTTAAATAATTAAAATTAATTTTTGAAAATAAATTTATTAGATTTTCAAAATGAATTCTTGACTTATATCTTTTATTTTGTCTAATATAAATTTTTGGAAAATATACTTGAAATATTTTTTAATTGATTAAAAAGACTTAATTTTATGTTAAAAAATAGCCATCATTGAAAAAACTATTTTTTGAATTTTAAGATTATACAAAAATTGTCTTTGTGACACAATATTCTGGAATGTTGCGACCATAACTGAGTGAGTTATAAAAATTTGAATATTACTATCTTATAAAAAAGGGCGTCTCAAAGAAGATACCGTCAATCGGAATCCGGAGTTTCTCCGATGGTGGATAGCCTAAAATTATGAAATCTTAAAAAGATGATATTCATAAGACGGTAAAATTTAATCACACAAAAAGCGGGCTTTTTAAAAAAAATTAAAAGTTCAAAAATCAAGAATATTTTATTCAATATGATTCTTTAGAGTCAAAAGATCGTAAAAAAATTAAGATTTCATTATTTTTTAAGATGTGTCAAAACAAAATCAAATATTATTTACAACATTTAAATCCTTCTGAAAGTTAAATATAAAGTCTCAATTTTAAGATGAATCAGATAAATTTTTATTGAATAATTCTTTGGGATTTTGCATAAATAATAATAATAAAATATATATATTTTCTAGCCCGCATAAGACTTCAATGCTGAACGATTCCATTTTCTGTATTCATATTTTAATAAAAATATGTTTGGTTCAGAAAAGAAGTTTTGTATTAAATAAAATTTAATCACTTCCGCTTCAATTTACTGTACAAAATTTTCAGATGTGTCCTGAAAATTAGTGATATGCACAGTACAATGAACGAAACGGCATAAGGCCTCTATAATAGTACAAGACTATCATAATTTGAAGCTTACAAATATTGTATTGAAAAAGCTTTAAAATATTTTATGAGACCAAGTTACATAAAACATTTAATTCAAAATTTAATCCTGCATACGAGCTGGTCGCCAAAGGCGTCTAACTATAAATAGATAACTATAAGCGAAGAACGGGAAATAAATACAGAAGTTTTGTGAATTTCTTCTCTAAAATAATTTGGATTACAAAGTTTCAATTTAAAAAAATCACATAAAATATATTATCATGAATAGTAATCTAAAATAGGTTATCATTCTATGTAAAAATCTTTGAACTTTTGTATCAGCAGTATTTTGTCCAGCTCTGATTAGATTGTTTTATTGGAATGTGATCTGAAAATCAGAGCAGCTTACTCTGCAATATTTGTTTCTGAAGATTTCCGAGTGAACTGTAAACAAGATCGTGTACTCAAAATGCTAGTTTAAGTGCAATTAAGTGCAATATAAGAAAGAAGAAATGCGTAATCTTATATTTTAAGTCAGCGTATCCTTTTTAATAAAATCTCGTAGTTTATTCGAATCTTTAAATATTCTTTATCATTGTATATACCGAACATGAATTTAGCATTTGAAAAGCGGAAAATAGCCTTTTACTGAAGCGAAGACCAGTGATCGTTGTATATACGTATGAACAAAATGGTAACTATTTTTAATCATTTTCAATCCTGAAATGTTAGGAAATAAGAAGAAAATAAAAATAATAGAAAATTAAAATGAAATCTACGATCGCAAATTTCAAGTTATCATGTAAGAACATTATTATTTTTAAGTCATTATTTGTCTTAATTAATTTAAGTTATTAACCAGTTTAAACCGGTTTGAAACAATCACAAGACTTCTCTATCGGTCTCTATCTCTCTCTCTCTATATATATATATACAGAACTGTGCAATTTAATTGGGACAAACACAAAAAGTTTCACCTTTGTTGTTTAATTAGTATAGGTTCACTTACAAGCATCGTATAGCAATCTAGTAGCAAATATGTCTTCCTGTAGCTTTAATGAGATCCTGCACATGGATTCCACTAATTTATAACATACGTTTTTGATGTCATCAAAATGAAACCAAACTTTTATGATATTCTCAATCATATGTCTCTTAGTTTAACAGTAAGTTTTATTCCCACGTTTCTACGTAATGCTCCAGAAATTTTTGATGAGATTTACACCTGGGAAATTATCAGGCCAATCTAAAACTGTTAATACCTTTTCTTGAAAAAAATTCTTTACCACCTTGGAATAAGGGTTTGGAGCAAGACCTTGTTGAAAGACACCAACACACCATCAGCAAACATTTGCATCAGAGGCACAATTTTTTCTTCTAGTACTGAAATGTATTTTTTAGAGTTCATTATCTCTTCAACTGGTATTAAGCTACCAGATCCTGCAGTTGTAAAATGACCCCAAAATATCTGCTTCTGAGAATGCTTAACTTTTCGATTAAGATGTTGTTCTCTGATGGGTTTTCCAGCACTTCCTCTGACATGTTGATTGAATGCCTTCCACAAAAAAATGTTTTGTCGCTGAATGCAACCTTATTCCAGCCTTGTGCAGTCCAGGATTGATATTTCCTGGCCCCATACAAACGTTTTGTCTTCATTTCTAGTGTTAACAACTTTTTATTTTTTAATGGTTTCCTACCTGTCTCCCTGCTTCAATACACCTTCGTCATATTGTTGATGAATCAATGCTCATGCCAGCAGCTAATAATTCTCTCTGAAGACCTGTACTTGTTTTGCAAAGGTGCATTTTACTATTTTTTTACAAGAAATTTGTCTGTCTGAAGTTTTGTATTGCGTTTACATCCACATTTACTCTTTCATTTTGGAGAAACTGTCCCAAACTTAATTTGCAGATTAACAATCCTTGAAACGCTCAATTTTCCAACTCCAGTTGCTGCAACAATATTTCTCACTGTTATTGAAGTATACTGACTGATTATACCAATTCTAGTCCTTTTCCTGGGAGTGATATATACATTTTTTAATATGCATTAGAACTAGACAATTTACACAATCAACTTCCTGCAGCAACTGAAACACAACTGATGGTAAAATATTCTACATGTGATGATCATATAGTCAAACCAGTTTAGATTAGTCAAGAACAATCCTTTTTTGTAAGAAAATGCAGTTGAAACTGGTTTGAGACAGAAAATTCCCAAGAAATGAAGAAATTTATAAGAAATGGAGTTTGTAATAATTAATTTGCACAGTACTGTATATTATATATATATATATATATATATATATATATATATATATATATATATAGTAACTAATCTAAAGTAAGAAATAGTTTGAAAACGAAACGAAAATGAAAACAAAACAGTTTCGAAATCGCAACTAAAAATTATTTCCTATTCAAACTAAAACCAAAAATGGAACAGGAAAAAACTTCATAGTATTTAGAGAGCGCAAATGCAGCTACTTCTAAAACACAGATGAACTGATACAAAAGTATAAAAATCAAGTTAATAGGAAAAACAAAAAACCAAATAAAAAATATAACAAAATATAAACAAATATAAAAAAGAACCCGGCCTGAAGACTTTTTCAAGGGTCACCCTCAGGCAGGGATTCAAAAAAAGGGATTTTTTCTGTTAAGGAAATGCAGACAATTAAGTCTAATAATGATTCCTCGTGACCCGAAAATCCCCTGAAATTAGGCCCAAGAGATATACCATTTTAACAGAAAGTAAAATACAAAACAACAAATTAGAAGAAAAACCACTAATAAGTAAAAATACAATAACAAAAAAACAATAAAAACCAAAATACCATAAAATAACACTAAAGATAAAAAAAACGAAAAGGCAAGAACATACCATCAGCAGTCAAGGAAATTTTAAGCTATCGATTGTGATTCCCGCTTATTAAAAACACCAAGCTAACGGTAATTTAGGTAAAAATTGTAAGCTCCCAGCGCCACCTATTGAGTGATATAATATGCAAGGAAATTTCTATTTTTTATTTAAGCTAAAGTATTAATCCCAAACCATACCTTGTTGAATTAAAAAATTGACATTACAGTAATTTTTAGGAAATTCATTTTTAATTAAATTTTTAATGAGGTTGTTTGATGCTTCAATATAGGAATTTTTATTATTGCAAACCCTTTTGATCCTGTTAACTTGTGAGGAAATTAGATTTTTGAAAACTTTAGAATTTAGATTGGAATGGTAGTTACATAGTTTTGTTATTTTAAAGTTGAATTCATCCCTTTTATCGTATGTACCAACTATTGTTTTATCATTATCAATTTCGATTTTTAAATCCAGAAAGGTAGCCTCAATTTGATTTTTATTCGTTTCTGTTAGAATTAAATCTTTTGGATAGCAATTAGTAACAATATTAGTATTGTCGAAGTTAATCAAAAGTAGGTCATCAATATATCTCCACCCGTTTATTAAATTATATTTAATTACTTTTTTCTCATAGTAATGTAGAAAAATATTAGCTAAAGCACTTGAGTAAGCTGTTCCCATTGGAATGCCCTTAACTTGTTTGTAAAAATTAATACCATTAAAAACGTAATTTTCAGTAATATTAAAATTACATAACTCAAGCCAGTTATTTTTAGGAATGATATTTTCATTTAAATATTCGTCATAGATAAAAATACAGACTTTTATTAATTTTTCATGAGGTAGATTAGTGTATAAATTTTCGAAATCAAAAGTATTAAGTTTATTAATGTTGTTATCTTTAAGAAAATCCAGAAATTCATTGTTACTAGAAATAATAAAGTTGTCTTCATCTTTTATTTTGTCCAGGATAATTTTTAAGTATTTAAAGAAATGTTTACCCGTATAGTAATTATAACTGCCAGTGCTACAGGTCACGAATCTGAATTTTAATGGATTTTTATGAAATTTAACTGTTGGGAATAAATAAGGATAGTTAAGAGAGCAAATCTTAGTTTTGGTTGTTGTTGTTTTTTTGCGAAAGCTAGCATTTTTTTTTATCCAATTCCTTTTTCCCGGTGTTCTTTAACATATAAGTTGCGTTAGAGTTATATTCATTAATTAAAAGTTCTTTATAACAATATTTACAAATTAAACAGAAATTATTTGCTGATTTATCTATTACTGTAATAACAAATTTTTCTTTTAAATGTTTTATTTCGTTTTTCAATGTTTTACTAAAATAAATCCCACGTTCTTTAGATCTGTCAAAATCAATATTCATTTTTATTTTTATTTCCTTTAAAATTCTCACTTTCCATTCTCCGAAACCTTCCGCAGGCCAATGGTATTTTCTAGATAATTTAGCAATAAAAAAACATCCAAATCATTACCAATAGAAATCAAGATTTTGTCAGGGTTTATTTTTTCTCTTAATCTAAATTTTGTTCCTCTTCCCATTAAATCTCTTAAAGAGTTGGATTCAATAATTTTTAAATTACCTGTTATAATATGACCTTTATCAACATCTATAAAATCTTTAGAGTTTTCTTTGTTACAGTAACAATCTGTAATATTTATTTTATCTAGATTTTTGCTATAGTAATTATAATTACATATTTTTTTCTTTAAAGTTGAAGTGTAACTAAACGCTATTGAAACAGTTGTTTTATCTGATAGAGGAAAAAAAAATTATTATTATGTATAATTTTGGGCAATTTTAGATATTCGAAATAAATATCCAAGAATTTAATCACACAGAATTCTTTGCAAACATTTTTATTATTAAAAAGTAAATCGTTTTTTCCAATATTAAGCTTACATTTAATTAGATCTAGAACAATACATTTTGTGTACGAATTTTTAAACTCTAATTCCCCGAATTTATTATTTAATAACCATTTAATTTTATTATTTCTAAGACCAAAAATGTATTTCCTAATTTTGTAAATGTTTTCACTATTGTGTTCCAGATAACAGTAATTTTGAAATTCCTCAAATATAATTTGAAAATTGTCCCCTTTTCCTTTACCTCTTTTAAATTTTTCAGAATAGTTATCTTTATTTAGAAAATTTTTAAATATGTTAAATTTGTTATAAATGCAATTATTGTTTAAATTTGCATAGCCTTCCCCATTTAATTTACTATTGAGACCATAGGGAAATAAAGTTTTCAGGTTGCAAATATAAATGTTTTCCAGACCTAATCTTTTGCTTAATTCGTTAACATTGTCTTCTAGAATGTAGATATTAATATTGTTAAAGTTATGATTTTGAAAATACTCCAGTTCGAAGTCCGTAGTCCTATTTTTTATGAAGTTTTTAATATCGGATCTGTGATTGTTAATTCTTAAATTAAGCTCGGTGCTAGTTTGGCCAATATATTTTAAATTACATTCTGAACAATTAAAAAGATAAATCAAGTTTTTGTTTTTACAGAATATTTGTAATTTTGAGTTTTCATTATTGATCTGTTCCGTTTCCACAAATTATATATTTTTTTGTATTTTTAAGATTTTTTAAACAAAACGATTGTGTCAGTAATTTTATCTCCGTGAATGTTCTTGCCTTTTTGTTTTTTTCTTTAGTGTTATTTTATGGTATTTTGGTTTTTATTGTTTTTTTGTTATTGTATTTTTACTTATTAGTGGTTTTTCTTCTAATTTGTTGTTTTGTATTTTACTTTCTGTTAAAATGGTATATCTCTTAGGGCCTCATTTCAGGGGATTTTCGGGTCACGAAGGAATTATTATTATTAGACTTAATTGTCTGCATTTCCTTAACAGAAAAAATCCCTTTTTTTGAATCCCTGCCTGAGGGTGACCCTTGAAAAAGTCTTCAGGCCGGATTCTTTTTTTATATTTTTTTATTTGGTTTTTTTCCCCTATTAACTCGATTTTTATACTTTTGTGTATATATATATATATATATATATATATATATATATATATATTAAAAATGAAAGTTTATAACTGGGAAAACAAAGTTTTGGAGTTCGACCGATTGAGATGAAATAACAGCTATGAAATGAAATAACAGCATTTGGAGCTTCGAAACCTCCTAACCAAAACAACATCATGTTCTCACGTGATAATAATTAATTCGATATATTTTTAAAAAGTAATTACTTGTAGTAAAAAGTAATTCATTGTAGTTCTAATAATTTATAATTAATAGAATTTTTGTTTTTTATTAATTATGCTAAAAACTCTTATTTGGATATGTGGTTCTTCTTTTGTCCAGTGGCCCTCACCAGCATCCATTACTAATATGTTTTTGTCAGACCTAAGATGTTCTCACATGATAATAAATAGAAATTATTATAGGAAGGGGCATAAAATATATAGAGCGAACAAATCTATAATAGTGATAGAAAATTTGCTTATTTTTAAAATTGTGAAGTAATAAATTGTCGTATAGTTGAACAAATGCTATAAAAAACGATTTCAATTAAAAGAACTCCGTTTGATTCTTTTCAAACGATGTTCATGTTGTTGCTCGTTTCAATGATGTCTGTTCATTCTATTATTGCATTTTTAAAAGTCTGACAAATATGATCAAAATTTACTAATAAAATCTATTCATCTGTTCTTTATTTTCAGTTTATTATACATACAGAAATTCCTGATACAGGATGCTTTAGAAAAAAAAACCTTCCATTCAATACAAATATCTGATATGTAACGTGACTTTAATACCTGTAACTATATCTGTTATGTTTTTCCTGCACGTGCATCGTGATTTTGTGTGAATTTACAAATTTTCAGATGATTCTCGTTTTGATTTCAACTATGTAAGAAACATTTTTTTTTTCGTCTTGGATTTTCAAATAAAGTTTAGTATATGTTTTAAAAATTACATTCTGGATGTAGTAAATGGAAAGTTAAATTAAGCTTAAAATAATATTTAATAAATTTCCTCTTTTATGAATCTGGTGGATGATATTTATAGTAAATTAAATAGCATTAAAGCCATCTGTTTAAAAAAAAAATGTTACATTCGTAACAACAACAATTTTTTTCCGAACAACAAAACTAATAAATGCATTTTTTTTTTTTTTTTTTTTTTTTTTGGGGGGGAAAAAAAATTTTTTTTTTTTTTTTTTTTTTTTTTTTTGCTGGAGGGAAGAAAAACATTTGATTCATTTTTTTTTTTTTTCATCCGTAACTTGGAGATATAAACTTTTACTCATTACTGTTATGACTGTAACAGAAAATTATAAAACACAAAAAAGGTTTAACAGAATATTATTTGAACGTGACAATAATGAATCAAACTATATTTTTTTACCTTTCCTTTACAGAACTGTTTAACTTCGTCTTCTGTTAGTTGCATTCCTTCTTTGAGGCATACCCAAGCACACGCTTCTTCACCCATTCTTTTATCCGGAACGCCACAGATTTTAAAGATTAGGCATTAAAATATATGTGAATCCATTTTAACAATTCATCTAATTTATTGAAATATATATGCATTGACTAAATTAGGAATAACTATTGCCTAAAATTGAGCTTGCAAATACTAACATAAGCGTCCTGAATAGCAGGGTTAGTGTTCAAGAAATTTTCAACTTCCAGGGGATATATATTTTCTCCACCTCGAATGATCATATCTGTGACTCTTCCTACAATTTTTATCATGCCATCTTCGTTCATTGTTGCCGAGTCTCTGGAAAAAAAGACAAGAAAACAGTACAATAAATGGAATGTTATTTGGTCAGATATATTTATAATTTTGAATTACAAAGATGCAATGATGTATTAATCATTTCTACCTCTTTTTAGCACAGACTCATAATTAAAAAAAAATTTGTATTGAAATTTTAGAATCGAATGTTATCACATGGAGATACAGAGCAGTCTGAAAATGAATACAATGATTCATGCGCAAATTCGATTTTGTAAGTCTTTGTCTTTCCCTTTACATGTATTTATGATGTCTGTGAGGAATTATATTTGACGTGAGAAGAAATAGAAATTTGAATCTATATTGACTTCCCCTTCCCTCTCGAAATGGTTGATTACAAACCACATAAAAAATCGATGTAAGACATTAGAGTTGAATTCATCCAAAGCTGGATCTCCTAGAACATCCATAATATAGTAAAATGGAATAAAGACAGTCATGTCCTCAAAAGAATTGATTTACAATTTAACTTTCATAAAATACGAAATGTTCGAAAATTTCTAAAACGTTTCATATGCATAAGTTGAAGATATTGAAAGCGTGTAAATTAGCAGTTAAGAATATAGAATAATAGAAATCACTATTATATAATACTATAACGAATTTGAATACCAATATCATATAATAGTGATATTGTTCAGTTCATAAATCTCCCATTAAAGGAGACAGACACATAGATCTAATGGATGCCGGAGCAGTGACTCCGATTTGGACAACAAATTTGACGACTTGGTGACGAATTTGATTACAAAATCGAAGATTCCAGAAACAGTAAGAATTTTTACGATAGATCTAATAGGATGCTAGTTATGATAGTCTTTCAATAACTTTGTCTTATAATAGAAAAACTATAACAACTGGGAGAAAGAACTGATTTTAGACAAAATTGCGTTAGTCGACAAGTAGTGTAATCAGCCTCAAGTTAAGTATTGAATCGACAACCGAGTTCAGAGTTTAAGCGGTTGACAGTAACAGATATTCGAGAGGCAGGAATAGTTGTGTGAAGTCTCTCTCCTTAAGAGTTGTTTCTGAGAGCTTCTTACTGTTATGGTTATTTAATATTATGGATATGCTACTCGTGTGCTGCTGCTTACTGTAAATTCTGTTCTCCTGTATGTTTCAGCTATGTTTTGTTTATGTTCGTGTTTTCATGCTGAATATAGTTATTTGAGCCTATTTCACCGAACACCTACAGCACCAGACCTTTGATTTCCATATTTTTGAATTTTCCTTAACAATATATAATTTTTTGAATTTTTTTTCAAAATGGTAAATTATTTTTCGAATTAAGGTGAACATAAATAAACATGTTTTTCGTTGTGTTATTATGAAATTACTAAATATAGACATTAAAATACTTTTATTTATTCTGGAAGTAGCATATTTTTATATGCTATTTATAATAATATTTAAAATAATGTGATATTCAGTACTTTTTAAAAATTTATTTTAAGTCCATTAAAACGAAAATTCAATTTAATTATTAACTATTTTGGAAATATTTTATACAAAACTGTTTCGAATAAATGTACAGATTAGTGGTTTATAATTGCAAACTATGGGATCACAACACATTTTTCTTTTGTTATTAAAAAGACAAATGCTTTGATATACAAATATTTTATGTTGTTTTCTAATGAAAACACTGCTTTTATTATATATTTTAATTTTACTCGAAAAAAAACTACTTTATTCGTTTATCAAATTTTTAATCATTTTTAGTGCCAAGGAGACCATTCGGAAGAGGTTATTCTTTAATTTTTTTAATACAGCATTTGAAAAATGTTATTTTACATAGCAAGACCAGAATGAAAAAATCCAAAATTGTAATATTAATCTAATAAAAGGATACCCTGTATCCATTAAATATCGCATAATCTGTCCCTAGTTGATAATAATATAAGTTTTAAAAGAGAAAACTTTAAAAAATGTATTGCAATATTGAAATATTTGTAAATTCAAAGCATTGTAGATATTCTTTTACCCAGAATGGTACCACCGTGTCCTATCTAAAACTTCCGCCGTTTTCTTTTCATCATCCCAGTATCCCACAAATGTTGGATGTCCTCTGGCACAAAGTTCACCTTGAGAATTCACAGGAACCACCTGTCCTTTGCCATCGATAATGTTTACCTACGCACATAAGAATTTAAGCATATGTTAAATAGTCAAATCGGTTTTTATTACTATCAAACCCATTAATTTTCAGATGAAAGAAACACAAAATGCCAAACATCAAAATTATTTATCATTTGCATAAAAAATTCCAGAGTTATTATTTCATTTCTTTTCAATTCCGTCGTACAAGATTATTCTATTAAAATATGAAATAAAGCTTAAAATTTTTTGAAAGTTTTCTGTAGACGCACAAGCTGCTGTTGAATGTTATCTTAAATATTGAAATTATTTATTGTAACATTTCGCCATAAAATAACAAAATAAGCATTAGAAAGTATCGAAACGTAGAATTTTTTCTAGAACCTTTCATATTTTTTATAATTTTTAAAGCATTCAAAAACAAGAAAAAAGTTATTCTTGCTTAAGGAGCAAATATGTTAGAAACTTTGTTGTAATAATACTATTAAGAAAAAAAGCTATAAAATTTAGTAGTATTCTGAAAGTCAATAAAAAAATTTTTAAAGCATCTAATTATCCCTATTAACAATAAAGGAGAATATGTTTATGTGTCGGAACTCAAAAGGATAGATCGTTAGATCAAGAACTATCAAATTTTACACAAATGTACTTTGAGAAGAGGAAATGCATATTTCAAAGTATTTTCTTAAATGTCAATTAAATGATATTCATTAAAGGTTACGAAAACCTTTGACGTCCTTCTACCAAATCTCCTGAGATTAATAAAAAATTAAAATAAAGTTCATACCAAGTTGAAATCGCAAAACACATTTTCTCTAATAGATTTTTAATATATTTTTAATCTGTTTTTAATGCATTTTTATATATTTTTAAAATAATTTTTGGAACTATTTTTAAGTGTATTTTACAGTATATTTCATTATTGTCATGAATTTTAAACCGTTTTCAATATTGCTTCGAATATTTCCGCTTGAATTTCATTTCACTGTTGTTGATGAAGATAAGAATATGCAAGTTACTTTTCAATTTTGAGTTTCAATTCAATTTTTTTTTCAATTTACAATTTAATTTATACTTTAATAAGTTTTTGAAATTTTGTTGGATTTACAATTAAGATTCAACTTCACATTAAATAAAAATATAATGAAAATTTTTCAAATACTTTTACTTTTCAACATAACTGCTCTTACCTGTTATATAAAAGGGTGAATAAAAATATGTTATTGTTCTTGCAGCATGGATACTGCTTTCTTACTGTAGTATACTAAATAATTGAGGTATCAGAAAAAGGATGAATAATCCTCTGAGTAATTAGACAAAGGTAATAAAAACCAAGTTAATAGGAAAAAATCAAAATTAAACCAAATAAAAAAAGAATTCGGCCTGAAGACTTTCTCTGTGTAATTACATATATTCTGAAATACATTCTATAAAGTATATAAAACTTTAAAAAATCAAACAGTTATTCTTTTTATCTTTACATTTGAATTAAATATTTTAGTTTCAGCAAGAAACTTTTAATATTTATTCGAGTTTTCTCATTTTCAAATTAAAGTTGAGATTTCGCAAAAGATGACAAAAAAAATTAGGAAAATCCGTGACACATTAAGCAGACCGATATAATTGACCTAAAACAGTACAAGTGATATGTCAACTGAAATTTAACTTTTAAAATTACTTTAGTGGGGAAGTCATTCAAAAAATTACATTAAATATTTAAATGAAAGTTTCAGCAATCAATAATCTAAGCAAATTAGTTTTTTTAAATGCAGTTAAATACGAAGTACCTCGGTTTAAAAATCGTTAACTTAGATTGACAGCAATGTCATTGACAATTCACTTGACGATGAATTTTAAATAAAGAAATCACATACTTCAACATATTCTATAATCTCCAGAATTCCTTTTGCTACTGTTTCAAGATCATCTGAAAACCTATTCAGAGCTACAGCAGTGCTTGTTTCGGTCATTCCGTAACCTGTCTACGAAAGAGAAAAAGAACCAGAAAAATTAGTTCTGAAATAAATTTCTTTGCCGACTAATATTTGGAAAATATTGTAAAAATATCTCCATCTTTTCAAAATCAGGGAATAATAAAGTGAATGAAATTAGTATGATTCTTTCAAAAACGCTAACAATTTTTACGGCGTATGTGTATTATTGTAACTATGTTGGTCGAATTTGGCGACTTTTTCCGAAGAATGTGTTAGACAATGAAATCGTATTTTGCTATTTATCACAGAGATTATATGGTTGAGATAGCAAGCGTAACATTTCTAATATATTAAAAACCTATATTTTAAATAGAACACACAAAAAAAATCTTATCGTTTTATACACTTTTTACGAATCTTATTTACATGTTCTTGTGATTGAAATAAATATAATGTTATCATAAAAAAAATGGAAATAGAAATATCAGGAAGTTCCACAATTTTTTGTTGTGAACTTTATACAAAATTTATAAATCTTTGTTAAATTTCGTACAAACCTTGTTTACATGAAGCGGTACATTTCAATTACAGTACATTTTAAACCTCCTTGAGTTCAAAAAACATATTTTTGGAAAATGTTTTCTTTCTGTCTACTTGTGATAAAGATAACTCAAAAACGCTTTGAGCTGGACGGTTGATATTTGGTATGAGGACTTTAAACTAAATTCGAAGATTTCTATCAAATTTTGAGTAAACTTTGTTTTGAAGAAGTTAGTCTGTCAGTCTTTTCGAATGAAAGTTAACACGGTAATTATAAAAAGAAGAGAGATACATAAGATTCAGTACACAGATTTAACATGGATAGTGTAACACCTGTCCAATTTTGACCCAAATCCAACAAAGAACTGATTGTATGTCGGTCTGTGCTTTCAGAAGCATGTAAACGCAGTATTTCAAAAACGTAACGACTTAAATGCATCAAATTTGGTATGTGATTTCGTGACTACAAGTTCAGTTTTGTACCAAATGTTCGTTCCAGTTGGTTGAGAAAAACTTGTCTAAGGCACAAATTCGATTTTTTGATACTATTAACGGTATACTAGGGATTAATCGCCAAAAACACTCGCCAAGGACAATATAACAGGTTCATTTAAAATGCTAAATTCAATCCAAAAAATATTCCATGACTATTGTACGCCAATGCTATGCAATGTCTTTTCTATGATAAGTTTATTAGAAAGTTTGCGAGAAGGTTTCGAGGAGACCACCCTCTCTGGTTTTGTTTTATAAATGAATATTATAGTATCATCTCTACTAATAATAAGGAAAATATATGTATATATTTCGGCTCAAAAATTCTTTCAGGATGTGAATGTAATTCTTGGAGCTATTTTTTAAATTTCAATTAATTAATAATTAAGTGGGATTTTTTGGCAGTTTCTCAAGACTTTCAAAAATATTCCTACAAAAAAAAGGACTTCTAAATTATTTTAAAATACAAAAAAAAAATTTTTAATACTACCAATTTTATATTCGTACAGTTTTTACCTTGCTTTTAATAATGTTTCGGAAAGTAATTTAATGCATAAGTTGCAACAACATTTTCTTCGTTGCAATCGATTCAATCGGTTTTAAGTGTTTTTTAAATATTTAATTATACTATTTATTTTAATTGTTAAAATCCAGTCAATATAGATTTTGTTTTCATATTCATTCGCTTTATCGCAATAAGATTTTGCTTTCTGATTTTATTCCTTTCAATGTTTATATATCCTATAAATATGGCCCAATAAGTCTAAACAAACTAAATATGGTCCAATAACGTCTAACTAAATAAAATATATGCAGAGTGCTGGTATAAATCTTTCTTTATCAGCATGTTTTAATCTAATCAATATGGCGTTATAATTGCACATATTGTAAGTAAGTTGTGCAAGGACAGCTAAATATTAGAATCACTAGCGCAAAAAAATTATTTATGTTCCTTTCATTTTATTGCCTATGGAATAAAAAAATTAGTACTAAAATAGCAACTAAATATCTACTGTTAATTTTGTTGCTTATATGAGAAATGATAAATATTTCTCTTGTGTCTTTTATAAGCTCAGAATGTGTTGCAGCTCCTCCGAGCAAGGCTTAAAAGTATTTCTTAAATTAATAAAAAATATTGCAAACATTTGGAAATATCTTATATTGATGAAAGAATTAAAGATAATTTGCAAAATATATAAAGTTTAACTATTAAGAATAATAAAAATGAAGTTTAGAACAAAGAGTCAGAAATCAAAATACGTGTTTAAAATATTAAAGAAATCATTTATTTAAAGTGAAAAATAAAATTGAAGAATAATTTTTGGTTTTTTTTCCAATCATTTAAATGTTGAAAGTATGTATGATAAGCCGAATTATCCAGCTTTGCTCTCAGTGAAATTTTCATGCTTTTACCAATGGAAAATTTATATTTTAATTAATTGTTCCAAAAACTTAATTAAAATCTTTCTTTTATTTTCGTATTTGTCAATAAGACTTTAATTTTGCATCGTATGTGAACAATTAAAAACCCATTTAATACTGGCACTCGACGGAATCTCAGCGCTTTTTAAATAATTTTATTTAATACGCTAATTAAATAAAAGTTTTTTAAATTTTTTTAGTACACAAAATCTTTCTTTAAATTTATTTAAAATTTTATTTAAAAAAACAAAAGGTAGAATAGTCCAAAGTCCAGCAATTGCTTAACAGCTGCGTATTTATAAATTCTTTATTTAAAAATCGTCTGCAAAAACTAAATTAATATTGCAGACGATTGAAAAAAAAAGAAATCGCCTGGAATAAAATGTTGAAACATTAATATAAATTAAACTTACTATTTATGAAAAGATAAATTTTGAATTTTAAGTTCGTATAAAAATATCTCTTGTGAAATAATTTACATCAAAGTTACTAAGGAAAAAAAACAGTATTTCGGCTAATTTTTAATAATTGAATGTTTAATTAAATATTCCGCTTTTAAAGTTAATTGTTTCCCTTTTTTTTACAAATGCTGAATGCTTTTATTTAAATTCTGAAAGTTTCTTTGAATTCAGCCTAATTGCTTAGGAAGAGACGTGAAATAAGCATACAAACATAATCATAATGACTTTTATTTACATTAAAATTAATTTCCACTCTTAAAAATAAGTTTTCTATAAAAAACATCTGATGATAAGACTATAGGCTTACGCTCTGGTAAATATTTAAAATCGATAATCATAAATGCTTAATCGAAATAGTATATCATAAATACAATCATTCGGTACTTTTGCAATCAGAATGAATCAAAAAATTTTATGATACCTGGTTTTTAAATATATATATAAATATTTTCATTACAATCAAAATATTCGATTTTATTATTTATCAAGAATTTTGGCAAAAATTAATGTCAGTTTGAAATAATATTGATAAGTTTTTTGCATCTCTTCTTTCCCTTTATAATTTCTGACGTAATATTTTTAATCATTAAACTATTAGAACAAGTTTATTCCATTTTGAGGAGAATTTGGGAAAAAAATTTTCGTAGATTTCAAACTTTTTTTTGCAACATTTTACGAACAAATATTCTTTATTAAAGCCTTCTGATGCGAAAGTTACAAGACGAACTTCTGAATTTTTTTAAAAAAATTAATACAGCATCACTTATTTATTAGAATGTTAAATAGCAATTAGCAAACGATATGGTGACTTTCTGTAATAATATTTGTTCTAAAAGTGGTTCTACGAAGTCAATCCCTCGTCATAAAATACATAAATGCTATTTGAAATGTTAATAAATATTTAACATGATAATGTTATAGGTTGGAATGCTATTTATAAATTGTGGCATGCATTAAAAAAATCATGCAGACGCTTTATATGGCAGATCTTTATACCTCCAATTACGAAATTTGACAGCTCATTATTGGGCTGTTGGTGCTCACCGAAAAAGAGAACATACAGCCCATTAATGAGAAGAGCATTCAATTGCAAATTATTAATTATTTAATTAAAAACTAATTAAAATTTTAAAAACGCAGAAAACAACATTTCTATTATTTTGAAATAAAAAA
>JAPMOR010095358.1:32619-55422 GCA_026543865.1 Argiope aurantia | reverse complement strand
AGAAAAAAAATTAAGAAGTAAATTGAAACAGATAAATTAATTCAATCACATGTTATTTAAATTAGTAAATTAGGTATTAATTACAATTAATAAATTTTATATTTAATAATAAGTAATAATTTTTAATTAATAATATGATTGAAATAAAAGATATATGGAACACATATTTAAAAATAACAATAGCAATATTATTTGTTATTCAAAAAATCTTGGATTATGCATCTCTAATTTCAATCATATTATTAATTGAAAATTATTACTTAGTATTAAATGTAAAATTCATTAATTGTAATTAATACTTAATTTATTAATTTAAGTAACGTGTGATTGAATTAATTTATTTATTTCAGCTTATTTCTTAAATTTGATTTTTTTCAAAACTATTTATTTAATTTCCTTACTGGAGTAAACCATTTTCCGAAATATCTGAATTAAATTTTATATGTCATTTCTTTAAAAATGCTTACTTTAGTTCTTTATTCTACCAATAGATGACACCAGCAGTAAACAGAATATATGCAATCAAAGTCAAGTCACAAGCAATTAAAAATGATATTTATAGAATAGTGCATCGTCAAATGCGAATATTGGAAAGTGAAGGCCACTCCCATGAAGTGGAGCGGTGACTTCGCACATTCCAGTGAAGCCTCACACTTTGCAGTGAAGTCACCGCTCCGATAAATTTCAGTTATACGTAATTCATTGATACGATAATTCCAAGAATAACCGGTCTGTTCACTTCAGTGGGTAAAGGGCTTTCCCTATGCATGATTGAACTCTTGTTTTGAGAGCATCCATTGGACAGATCGTATCGATTGTTGCTTTCTACCGTGATCCAAGACTTGTAATCGGAATATCACCAGTAAGATCGTATCAAGGATTTGAATCACACCCCTCTTTGAAAAGTATTGATCACTGGTATTTGCGACTTTTTGATATCGGTTATGTAATAACCGCTCGTAAAATATTCGTCATTCCTATTGAAATTTATCACATATCACTGAAATTTATTGGAGCGGTGACTTAACTGTAAAGTGTGAAGTCACCGCTCCACTTCATGGGAGTGACCTTGACTTTCCGTTATTCGCATTTGACGATGCACTATTCCATACAAATCATTTTTAATTGCTTGTGACATGATTTTGATTGCATATATTCTGTTTACTACTGGTGCCATCTATTGGTAGAATAGAGAACAAAAGTAAACATTTTAAAGAAATGACATATATATTTAATTCAAATTTTTCAGAAAATGGTTACTTCAATAAAGAAATTAAATAAAGAGTTTTGAAAAAAATCGCATTTAAGAAGTTAGCTGAAATAGATAAATTAATTTATTCACACGTTACTTAAATGTGTGGATTAAGTATTAATAAATTTTATATCTAATACTAATTAATAATTTTTAATTAATAATTGAATTAAATTTTAATTAATTGAATAACAGGTATTTGGAACAAATATTTAAAAATAACAATAGCAAAATTATTTGTTATTCAAAAAATTGTGGATTATGCGTCTCTAAATTTTATAAATATTTTATCAAACATTAAAGTATGTTATTGACTATACTCTGTAAGCTTTTTTTTGAACATTGCAGTTGCTGAACATAATTTAAAATATTAAAGATAATTATAATTTTGATAAATTAATTCCATTATAAATGTCAACAAGAAAAAACTTCACGTTTTCATTATATTTACCACAATATTGATCATTGTATACCATAAATCCTTATTCAGACTGGGCTGAAAGCCTTGAATGAAAGCACACCTTCGAAAGCATTCCTCCAGATATATGGTAGAATTTGTGTTTTAAACTCAATTTTGAATTTTAGATGGATATAATGTAAATGTTTTATTCCAAATTTTAATTGTTTTCACAAGATCCTTCATTTAGTACGGCTTCAAAAAATGCTAATATTATAAAAAACACTATTTTTATTGCATTAAAACTTAACAAAAAAATTATAATTATGCTCCAGACATCTATTTGAACCAATGGCTCTTTTTTCTTCCGACTTTAATACTTGGTTTTAACCATTATGTCATAATATCGCCGATATTCAGTTGGTTAATCACTTAATCATGAAAATTCTGGAATCCTGCTCCAGATTGTATGGAGGCCTTCAATTACATTAACAAATGAAAAGATTTGTGAGCACGTGCGATTTTGAATTCTGGTTTCTTCAAACGTGATGAATTAATATAATATTAGACACCTTTAGCGGCTACCTGGTATGCTGGCGATATTGGTTATATTTAATTTCAATTTAATCGTGTGGATATAATTTCATGTCCATGATTCTACCAAAATTTCAGATATTAAAGCCTTGTTATTTTAATTCACTTACATATATTTTATTCATTGTGTTCACGAATAAAACATTTCTAATGAAGACTAGTCCCACGACATCATAACGCTATTAAAATAATAAATATACAGTTTATTTATCTTTTACGATATCATAACTTCATTTTTTGTTCAAAAATGAAATTTGAATTTCAAGGAAACTAAACTATTTATTATAGTATACCCCTTATTATAGTATACCCTACCTTAATATTGTATGATATTAAATAATATTTACAATATTTTATTATATTGTTGAATATTAAATAATATAATACAATATTGGGCGATATTATATTATACAATTTAATATTTAACAATATTATACAATATTGCGAATACTGTTTAATATCATACAATTTATGTGTGCTATTAGGGATACAATATTGCATAATATTGTGCAGCATGATGTACTACCTGAGTATTAGGTAAAAAATATGTTTAAACTATTATTAAAACTAAAAAGAATTGCATAATCATTAAAAAGAAATTTTTTAAGATTTTGAAACAGTGTAGGATTAATTTTTTGCAATAATATTTTCGAAAGTTATCGCGGATTAAATAAAAATCCAATTACCAAGTTACATGAGTGGCATTTTGGTTGCTATAGAATAAATTATCTGACTAGTAAACAGTCAGCATACATATAGAGATAACCACACCTCTTTCTTCTTTTCATACATTCATCGTTATTATTAGAAGATATAAAAATTTTAATTTGGTGCCATAAAATCACACGGAAGTCAAAAGTATGATTTCTCCCCCCTCCCCCTCCTCGAGAAAAATGCAAAACGCTTTTCTGTTAAATTACAAACTAAAAAAAAAGTGCCCGATTTCAGACTCGAAGTGAGGATTAATAGGTTATGCGTATAACATGAAATAGTGCTCTAAAAATTAAGATGGACATCCTGGCCATCAATAATTTAATTATTCGTATGTCCTAATACCCATCCAGATAGAGTTGAGAACTTTCAGTGAAAGCACAATATAGATAGCTCAATATACATAGAGTAATGAGGATAAAAAAATTATTTAATTCAAATAAAGATCGTTTAATTATTAAATCATTCACTGTTATTTATATATTATTATCAGCAGAGTTCTACGGAATACAGATGTATGTATTTCAATACTAATTTCTGAGAATATTTTGTTTGAAATTGATTATAGCTGTTTATAATTTTAATAAATGCCAATGCATATGTATGTAGCCGCAAAAATATTGGAAAGAATATGAAAGCCAGTTTCATGCTTATAAGATAAAAAGAGACAAAAAAAGGGGGGAGGGGCAGGTGGATATGCTAGTCATCCCACAGTACAGGAACTTGACTTCACAAACTTTTTAATCATATTTACGCTGATACACTGTCATTAACTACAATTAAAGAGATATTAATTTGATACTTTTTTTCACAATACAATGTTTGAATTTTCTGTCATAAAAAAATAATGCGTCAAATTCATTTGCCCATTCCTACATTGTGAGATTAACGTTTATTAGTCATATAGTTACTTTATATACATTAATTAAGGAGACATATTAAGTGACATTATGTTATGTGACATAACGTATATTAAAGTGACATTATGGTGGCATAAAAAAGATTTTGTGCCATTGCAAGACTGTTGTTTCCTTGTGAAACTGCAGACTCAAGGGGAACAATTATACAACATCATGAACATTCATATGAATTTCCACCAAAAATATAGAGGAAAATGAGCATATTTTTATAAAATTTTTGTCTAATGATTCCACAAACCATAAATGTAGCGAAAATGTGAATATCACCTTTCATTTCATTATCAAAATTGGCATTATGCTAAGAAACAATTTCTTCATTATCATATTCTCTACAACTATAAATAAATTTATTAGAGCCACTGATATTTTCTAACACATTCTTTTTTTTTTTTGCCTTGTTTTTCAGTTTCGTAATTTTTCTCTGTGAAAGAAACACCGACATTTTTTAAAGCTCTTTTTCAGTTCTAACTAAAGTTGTGTTTTTTTTACATATTTTTCTTTTTTACTCAGTAATCTTTTTCATTGGTGTTTCATTGCTTTTACTGCTGCAGATTTCTTACGAGGCTATTAGACTGAATGTGAGAGTACACACACAAGTTAATTAAAATATGTCAGTGTCATAGTTACCGAATAAATACATTTGTAAAAAAATACATGTAACATGATTTATAAATTATGGGGATTACAATGTGTGTTACCTATATAATAAAGTTACTATAATAATTAAACTTAGTTTTGTTTATAAAAAGGAAATTATTAGCTAATTATTAGGATTGTTTTATAATATTTTTATTTCTTGATATATACAGTGTGTTGCCGAATTCGACCGACAAATTCATAGAGGTGATAGTAGATATCAAGAAGATAAAGAATCACCATACAATATGGGGTCCCAAACGACATTTAGTAGGCAAAGAACGCAAAAATATATGGAGTCGGAAAACTGTTGGAAACTGAAAAAAATTAATAAAAAAATAAGAAATGGTGCTTCAACTATCATTTTTTTAAGTGAAAGTAATTTCTTAAAAGTTTTTTGTTCATGCTGGCAACATGCAGATTTGATAATTTAGGGGGTCGTAAGTTACTAAAACGAAAAAGTAGTTTAGAACACATATTTGCAAAGATATTAACCCTCCTGTCGGAAGCGTTCAGATCGCTATACTTACCGATAGCGGCACGTCTGAATAACAGGTTTATTCTTAAAAGTGTCAGGATTTTGACAAAGGGATTGCTTTCCCCCTTTGCGGTCAGTTCAGCGCTGCTGGATCTAAGTCATTAGCTTACCACATGATGAGTGACAGTTATTGTTTATCGCTATCGCTGCCTTTCAATTTTTAAGAGAATTTTTCTTTTAGTGGTTAAGAAGAGAGCTGCAATAACATAGATAGAAAATGCAAAAAGTGTGATTTTTTTTTGTTATTGAGGTTTTTCGATTATTTCATAAAACACCGCATAAAATTTACGTTAAGAATAAATTATTGTTATGTTTAATTTGATAAGTATCTAATTTTTATAAATTGAAAGAGTTCGTCTATTATTTTTTTTCATTGTAATATGTTTCTCAAAATTTTTAATCCCCTCTTACTGTGAAATTATTTTTCGAAATTACGCACAATCAATTTAATTCTTGAAAAAAAAATCCTCTCAGCGCATTGCCAATGTATTTTAATATTTTTAAATGAGCATTTAAAACCTTAATTGCGATAAGAAGCATCAAATTATAAATTTGCTTCTTCAGTATTTAGAAAATAATTGTATAATTATGGAATTCCATACCATATTTCAATTTCCGAGATATCGGTTTTTGGTGTTTATCTGCATGATTAAAATTTTGAAATTAAATATATTTTACAATAATTCAGTAATGCTGAAATAACTGGATTATGCGGCTGATGCACCTTATGACTGCAACACATAAAAGTAATTGTCAAAATATTTCTTTGTTATATCCATGATACAAATTTGGCCTGGAAAAATGACTTAAATAATACAGGTTATTTAGACTTATAATTAACAATTTGTAACTGGAATTTTTCGAATGCTTCTAAAGAAAGCTCCCACAGAATATTAAGAACCATTTTAAAATAAATTACAATTTAAAAAGAAAATTTCAACTTTAAGTTATTCGGGTTAGAATCAAAGCCCTCACTATTTTGCAATCGGATAACGACATATCGTGGGGTAAACGAATCATTAAAAAAAATTCTGAATTTAAAAGCTTTGCAGATGCAATTGCATTGATTTTTTTTACTCATTTCTTCCTAGCTGCCTTTGGCGACCAACACATGTGTCGAGGTGGCTGGTCAATATAAAATTTTTAATTAAATGGTTTCTTAAGCAAAACATCTTAGAATTTTAAATTTTGATAGTCATATAACTCCTACTGTTTCAGACGCCATGCACCATTCTATACTACATAATTTTTGAATTTTCTATCAGCTACACGACAGTAAATCCTTAATTTAAAACGGGAGTGAATAAACTTCAATTAATGCAAAACCTGTTTTGTTGAAACCAATCAGGCTTATTAAATTTCTAAATTCGGGGAATAGAATCATTCAGCAATAAAGTTTTATGTATATTACTGAATATTTCTTTTTAATTTTTGAAATGTTTCAGATGATCTATCATATATCTTATCCAGTGAAAGTTTCTCAGATTCAACTACAATTCAGCTTATTATAATAATAATGTAATTTTCAAGTTATAAAAACAATCATATATTGTTATATTTTTAATTATATTACAAGATAGAGCAGATATTTTAAAAATGAATGCAAAGTTGAAAATGTTTTTCGATGCTCAGTTGTAAAATTAAACTTTAGTTCAATAACAAAAAAATTCTAAAAGTATATTAAAAGCACGCTTTAACAGAAATTTACTAATTATGGAAATATAAGCCATGTCTTCGTAACTTCATCTTGAACAATAGAAAAAAAAGTGTAGCAATAATGCAAACGGCTTGAATTATTTTATAACAGTGAAATTTGCTGTTGTTAAAAAGGCTTAATATATGCTCTTGAATTTATTGCAAATAAATTTTAAAAAATAAAAATCAAAACAAATGAATCATTGAAAAAGTAATCTTTTGAATTTTAAGATGATAAAAAAATCCTTTTTATACTGTAATAATTGTAATAAAAAAACTCATCAAAATCTCATTTAATTTTTAATTAATAATTTTTATAAATGTTTCAGAAGTAGAAAAACAATGATCTCTACAATGCACAGTTTCTTTTTCTTAGATATATATTCCACTGAGATAAATATGTAATCTCTAATAGAGTGCCAAAACTCACAAACATTTGTCTCTTTTAATACTCTTTTAATAATAAAGATGGATGAGTGTGTGCACCATTATTTGTCTGTTTGTTTTGCTGATCTTCAGATTTCACAGTTTGAAATAGAATTACCAAAATCAGCACCTACATACGTTGGACAGTGGAACTCATTTCTTTAAAATTTTAATTTACCCTTTCTAAGGGCATGGGAATTACGCTCATCACCAAATTCATTAATCTTTGAATAAAGTTATGTAAGTTGGCATAAATTCTTACGAATTTTTCAGTGAGACAAAGAGGCTTCATTGGTTTATCTCAAATAAAATGATGCGTCTTGAACTGTTTCTTAATTATTAATTGAAAAATATAGTTAATAAATCAAACTAAATTTATCTAATAAGTGAATCTCTTTTCCTAGGCCAATCTCAATTCTAAAAGCATTTTAATCCAACATGACTAGGAAAAGAAAACCCTTTAAAGGGTTAATAAAAATTATTAAAATTTTAAAGTTCATTCGAAAATATCGCAGTAGAAAGATAATTTCAACATTAATTGTGAATTCAATTTTTTTTTATCAATGATACGAAATTTTATGCCATATAATTTTCCAACTTTAAATTAATCAAAAATAATTTAGTATATTTCAAATATTATATATATATATATATTAATTGAGACTAAAATCGTTTTCATTGTTATCCTAATATTTCATTCTGGCTTTTATCCCACTGATGAGGATTTAGTTACAGGGTTAAAAAGATGTAAGCTAAAAGCAAAGAGTTAAAAATTTCTTTACTGAAATACAAATAAACCATGTAGCTGAAGCGAAAGTTCCATAACTAGCGTGTCACTAAATGACACAAAGTTCAAGATCTTAATTTTACTTCAAAGAATGTTCTTGATGATACATTCAAATGTATAAATAAAAT
Organism: Argiope aurantia; assembly: GCA_026543865.1. Lineage (NCBI taxonomy): Eukaryota > Metazoa > Arthropoda > Arachnida > Araneae > Araneidae > Argiope > Argiope aurantia. The sequence continues at coordinate 47,338 of JAPMOR010095358.1, read as the reverse complement.
TGTACATTGTATAAATTGTGTTGAAATAATTTCGGATTTTATAGCGGATAAATGTTAAAATTTTATTTAATTTTTAATTAACAAATATGTTAATTAAAATATTTGGTAATTTCCTCCCGAGGTGTACATTCCCAGTTCCAAATTATATACGGATGAAGTTCGCACTAGGACAAACAGTTTGATCGCCAATTCGAATACTCATTTTCATTATAAGTAGAGATATTCACTAATTTAGTAGAAATATTCCTGCGTATCTGGCACTCTCGTTCAAACGAGTTCTGTTTTTAAAAAAATGAAAATGTGAGGCTAAAGGTTATTAAGAATAAAAAAATTTCAAATTACTTGAAATGTGGGTGTTTCCGAATTTTTCTTATTCCAGAGATAGAAAATAACTTGTTTTAGTGTTACACTTTTTTAGCATATTGGAGTGATTTTTTTTATGGTTTTTGTGGATTTTTGTGTATTTTAATTGTTGCTGAATAGTTTATATTTTGAATATTGTCAAGAGGGGTATTGTATAAACATCGCTTTTCTTTTAACCTTTTTGTTAACTTTTTACAGTGAAAGGATGCTTAGGATGTTCTTACTGAGTGAGAGATTTCGCAAAAATGTATTATTGATTCTTAAATTAAAGCTTTTTTTGTTATGAGTCATCTTTAGGTTTACTATCAGGGCACTGCGTAAGATAAGGTTCCATTTCCAGAAAATTGTGAATTGCTCTTTTTCTTACTCCTCTTTAGGACGAGTTGATAATTATAAGGAAATACTCCTTGAAATAACATCTGTGGTTTTTACCATTAACGACGTACTTTATGGTGAAACGTTAGGGGACAATCTATCAGATGCTCATCTGACAATATCTTTTCGAACATTTTTCTTGACAAGCCGATTTAAATCGAATTTGTTCTCACACTGTTCGAAATCTAAACGACTTTTTTTTTTAAACCTTAAGCTAAACAATAATTGTTTTTAAGGTTTCTAATCGTGGAAACAAAGACAAAGAAACTATGAGAAAATGTTAAGTGATTGAAGTTTGATATGCGATTTCAAAGCATGTGATAGTTTGAAGAATTATTTTCCCATTTGCATGCCAGATGATTATTGTACAAGAACGCATATCAGATGACAATAAAAACAGGAGCGAACAGGAAAATTAAGCCAAAATGTCAGAACAAGATACATCAATTTTACATATACAAACTAGTATATATAAAATACCTCGCCTGCGTTTATTGTTTGTGAAAAAGAAAGAAAATATATAGATTTTTATTTAAATTTTTCTATTTTTATATTCAATTTCTTTAGAATATTTAGAAAACTTAGCCCTAATTAACAATAATTAATTACCTCTTTAAAGCTTTGGGAAACTAAACGAGCATTTTAGTTTCTTCATTTGGCATATTAGGAAATAAAAACTAACAAACTTGATAAATAAATTAAAATCACATCCAGTGAACTGAAACTGGACAAACAGGAGAAGAAAATAGTCTAAATGTCAGCTGTACGCATTAAAATTTTTTTAAATGCTAAGATAAGAGATAAAATTAGATCAAGGAGGTAAAAAAAATGGCAACATTTCAAAAAAACAGTGTAATTATTTCACTTTAATTAAAATAACAAAAAATGCTCACTATTAGATCACTTATTCATTTACTTTCACGCGGATTAAATTACTCAACATTCTATGTATAAGTAAAAATGTCAGAAGAAACCAGTTTAACATTAACAAAACCGCTCGATGTATATGGGATTCAGCAGTGAAATAAGATTAATATTTCGAAAAAAAAAAATAGAACCTTTAAAAACTGCGCTTATATTAACTTTGAAAATATTATTAAAAACCAGAGAAAAATATAAAAACAATGAAACTTATATATCTACAATGCTTACATTTTTGTTCGAATTCGCCAAGGAGTGTGAAATTCTATAAAGTTTTAAGAATTAAACAAATATTCAATTTTCATATATAGATTATTACATTATAAAAGTAAGGATTTAATATAATGAATGCTTATCTTTCCGAAAAATCCCACTTTAATATATTGCTTCTATATATCTCCCCTTTTTTAAATACACTTATTAATAAAAACTAAAAAAAATGTCATTAAAAATTAAAAAGTTTCGTTCGTTAAGTAAATTCTGTACATAAGTTTAGTGTCTTATTTTGAAAAATAAATTGCATAAGCAATCCTTAAATGAAAGCACGCTATAAAAGAGAAACTTGTCAAATTTTAATTATATATATTTTTAGATAAACTATTTTCTTATGCTACAAAGCTTTAAGATCTTATCGATCAAATTATTACTAATAATACGTATATTTATTCATTCCAGGTATATATTTTCATACGTTCAATTTTATTCCCTTTATTTAAAACTAATTCTGGCTACGTATTTATTATCTCAAAATCTTGAAAGTAACGGCTCAGAACGTAAGCGAGATTTTAAAATGCATAAATGGACGCGAACAGGAAGAAGTCAATCATCTCTTCCATTGATAACGATTCACTTTTCCTTATCTCACATTCCCTTCTCATTATCACACAGCTTGAGATTGGGGGAAGGTAAAAACCGCAATCCATAAATATACGGGCAGTGACAGTTTTAAGAGAGTTTTTGTTTCCGTCTATAGACGGGTCCGCCGTTTTGAAGGGAGAATAGATTCCGTCTTAAGACGGGTTTTGCCGCTTGGAGGGTTAAAACTGGAAGAAAAATAAAAACTTAAAAATGTAAGGAATTTTATATTCTAGAATTTGATATAAGCGTGTAGTGTGAGAACTGAGGAGTTTTAAAGATATTCAACAAAAACAAAATTGGGAACCGCAAAACATCGCTGCAACATCAGTATCGATGTTCGCAGAGATCGTTGTCAAATTCAAAAGATAAATTCAGAGCATGGATAATGGGAATAAAGTAGATGAAACATTACCACAAAACATAGGTAGGTAACGCTTATTCAGTGAAAATTGCATAAACAGACGTCGAAAAGACAATGAGTCTGGTGAAGAGAATGGTCTGATGAATGCGAGGATTAGGAACAAGGTAATCGAGAAGAAGCCTTCTCGTATGTAAGTTTTTCGTGCGTTCGAGAAAAATAAAAGCAGCTAGCAAATATTCATTAATAAGCATTACAGAATTGATGGTCTTTAAACTTCATTCGCAAACAACAAGTCAGATTTCACGAATGCAACTAAAATGTGCTGGTGTAACATCATGCATTAACCAAATGTTCTGGCGTGCAATTGTCGGTGTTCCCTGCAGTTAATCCGGAGGAACGTGCTGGAAGAAAACAAGGTACTTTGTGCCGCTGATGCGTTCGGGCAGAAGATTCTGCCCAAATATTAATATCAAACTTGTGTTGTACATTCGACGAGATAGTGATGTGGGGATTTTCGAATGACCCATTTTTCGTATTGTGCGTGTTGAACACCTTCGCTCGTAAAGCAGGCTTCATCTGATAATAAAACTCTAGAAGAAAAGTGGGCTTCTTCCTGTGTGGTCTCAAACATCTAGTGAGCAAACTCCATCCCATTTGCGGTTTTCAATGAAAAACATTACCTCGACCCTAGGTTTTCTGGTAATCTTTCATCTACTTAATGCCTATTATCCTTGCTCTGAATTTATCTTTTGAATTTGACAATGATCTCTGCGAACATCGATACTGATGTTGCAGCGATGTTTTTTGGTTCCAATTTTAGTTTTTGCTGAATATCTTTAAAACTACCCTGTTCTTACACTGCAAGCTTACATCAAATTTTATAGAATATAAAATTCCTTAGATTTTCAAGCTTTTATTTTTCTTCCAGTTTTAATATTTTTGCAAATATGGGTTCTAAAATACATTTTCGTTTTCAATAATTTATGACCCCCCTAAATCATCGAATCCGCATGTTACCAGTATGAAAAAAAAGAAAAAAAAACTTTTAAGAATAGACTTTCACTTAAAAAAGTTCATAGTTGAAACACCATTTCTTTTTTTTTATTAATTTTTTTCAGTTTTCAACAGTCCTCCGACTCCCTATATTTTTGCGATTTTCACCTGCTAAGCGTCGTTTGGGACTCCATGTTGTATGGTGATTCTTTATCCTCTTGATACTTACTATCACTCCTCTGAATTTGTCGGTCGAATTCGGCAACACCCTGTATATTGAGAAATAAATAAATAAAATCCTATGTATAATCAAATAATTAATGAACTGAAATAAATCTTTAGCAATTTGATTAAATAAAAAATATGCTGAAAATGAAAATAAATTGTTCATTGTTCTTTAAGGTATTGTATTGAAACCAGTTTCTTTTTCCTTTTTTTTTTCTCTTTATTTTTTTCCAAAATTTAATGGTGTGTTGGAATTTGTGGATTGATGGAGATCTAATTTTTGAATAGTTGTAAATAGTAATAGTAGCATTTCTTAGTTAAAAAATATTGACTCTAAAATATTTTGACAATATGAAAAATTGATGTATATATTTCTGCTAATAATGAAGATAAAAGTGTGTGTGTATTGGTATTCTACATGCCAAACCGTTTGAGCACAAAGCACATATAATTTGGAGATTGGGAATGTGCACTTAGGAGTGATTTGTTTGAAATTTTCAATATAATTTTTATTAATTAAAAGCAGGCCAAACCTTGGTTTTATTCCATTATAACTTTCGAAAATATTTTTGCCCTCACAGGAATTTTATACCATTTCAAGATTTAAAAAAAATGTCTTTTTAATGATACTAATTTAATAGTTATGCAAAATGTTTTTCCATTTTAGCAATTTTTTTTAAAAAAATATTTTATTTTCTAATTTTCAACAATAGGTTACATTTTTATTGCTTCATTGAATATTTAATCGTAGGATTTTCTTTCAATACTGAAGACTAAAGAAAAAGAATTTTGCCAATATCTGCGCAATTTAGAAGAAAAAAAAAGTGAAATTACAATATAGAGAAATTTAGAAGACAGATGAATCTTGTATTTACGTTTTTAACAGCACTATGATCTTATGGGAAAGGTCCATACGCACACTAAATATAAGTTAAGAAAGAAATATGGCGATAATGTCAGATAATTTGGTGGAATCATGGACATGAAGTTGTATCGAAACAGTTTATCTGAAATCAAATATAACCAATATTCTTGCAGTTGGCGAATCAATCGGACTCCTGAGGCGACTGTATATGTACATTGGATGGATCAATTTCTGCATTAAGAATAGAGATTTATAATGTGCATCACCAAAAGCATAAAAAATTCCATCAGTTATTGCTTGCACAAAATTTCAGGTTACATGTTGAATAGAATAGTGATGAAAATTATATTTTCGTATTTTTTTTTCATTGAAGATTCAAATTATTATTTATTATTTTGCTAAAACTGAATAATTTAATGATTCTGCAATAGTTTTTAAAATTAGATTTCATTGCCATACGTGCAATAAATATACCATAAATATATAAAAAAATGAAGTAAAAAACCTGTGGGATTATGTACAGGAAGAGAACATTTATTTTTATTGTTTAAAAATAAGAGCAATCTTGTAATTTTTAATACAGATTCTTGTTCGAAACTTTTTAATTATCAGCAATATTTTGTTATTTCGATTTCTGAAGACTTTCGGCTGAGCATTATTCGGTACTTTCCTTTGAGCGTGGCGCCATCTATGTGAAACCATATTTTTTAATGAATATGTCAAATCATCCTTTCGTAAATAATCTATACCTTTCAAATTTATTTGGCACCTTTTTTTTATTTCTATTTTCTTTATTCAATTTCAGATAATTAGAAAGAAAAAAGGGTCTTTAAAATTATAAATAAACAAAATTTCGAAATTTTTATTTATTAATTTCTGGTAAAAGGCTTTTGATTTACAATCATTATGCTTTTAGGTTAAATGTAAAAATTATAAATTTTCCTATTAAACATTAATTACATTTACAGCCAGCTTTGGATGTATAATAGAATGGAATCAATAGCAAAACTGATTAGTCAGGGGACGTATTGTAATTAATTTGTAAATGAAATATATTTAGAGACATTTTATTAATCGAATATAACAATTCATTTTTATTTTTTCATATACAAAATATTGTAATCGTGAAAAAAAAAAAAAAAAAATACAAACTCGAAATTTTGACGAATCTCAACATTTTAAACCTCACCGAATCTAAGAAACACATTTCTTTTAAAATTATATATATATCTATAAACATAATAATTCAAAAATATTTTAAGCTAGACGGATAAAATTTGGCACGAGCCTTTATACCAAATTAGTAACAACCCATAAAATTATGAATAAAATCCATTCAAAAGATGTCTGTATGTCCAGTTTCCTGAGAACAAATGAATACGATTGCTTCCAAATGTAATAGGTAAATAGATAAAATTTGGGATGCAGATTCAGCAGCTAGAATGTCGATTCATGTCATTTTTTAATTTCTCATATACATAGCATAAGGAAATACAATAAATTGAAAAAAAAACCCCCTCGAGCTCGAGATTTTGACGAATCTCCACGTTTTAGAAATCCCCAAGTTCGGAAACGACATTTTTGGAAAATGTTTGTCAGCCTGTCAGTGACGAAGTTAATTCAAAAACGATTTGAGCTAGATGAGTGAAATTTGGCAGTCTTCAAACTAAATTTCTATATTTCTAACAAATTTTGAATGAATAAAATCTATTCAGAGGAAGTTCGTCTATCCGGATGTTCGAATATAAGTTAACAAGATCATTTCAAAACGGAGAGAGTTAGTATCTATTGTGTAGACAGACACCTGTCAAATTTTGAGCCAATTCGAACAAAGGGTTGATTGTATGTTGGTCTGCCCTTTCAGAAACATGTAAACTCCTTTAAATGGAAGTCTGTCTGTCCGGTTGGGGCCGCGGTGGCCTGGTGGTAAGGTCTCGGCTTTGGAACCGGAGGGTTTCAGGTTCGTGACCCGATTCCACCGAAAACCCGTCGTGTAAGGGGGTCTGTTGCACGTTAAAACCGTCATGACCAAATGTCCTCCCGCTGGTGTGGTGTGGTGTGGAGAGCGGGGTGCCAGCTCAGGTGTCGTCCTCGGCATCTGACCGTGGTTCAAAATTACGAGGTCCGTCCCAAAATAGCCCTAGTGTAGCTTCAAACGGGACGTTAATATAACCAAACCAAACCAACTGTCCAGTTGCTCTTATATAAGTTAAGATGATAACTACAGCACAAAGCGATTAATAAAATTTCTTAATTGAAATGTGTATATTCTTCCCCCCTGCTATATTTATATGAGGATATCAGAATCTCCTCTAAATTCCGCACCACAATTGAACTGACCTACCCGCCTGTAGACGATTGTTAGATGACGTCATTTTTTACATACATCTGATCAAACAAAGTAGATGACTGCAGCAATCGGAATCTCTGGTACTGAAGCCGACACTTATCGCCAGGCCAGAATGTCATTCGAATCCAAATAATTTGCTCCTTCATTTTCTAATAACTCTTCCAGAGCTGATTGTCTGGTATTGTCTGATTCTAAACTGTATAAATCGCCGAAGATCTTTTAATAAGTTAACGTTTGCTTCTGTTGATATCGAATCCAAATACTAACATAATTTTTTTAATCACCATGCCTTATGGGAGGTTGTGGGAAAAAAAAATTGGAAGAAGAGGACACTTAATGACTTAAATCTACTTCTTTGTAGCAACAGGGCTAAATTTTGAAATTCTTCATTTGAAGTGCGCAGTTTCTCCAAAGCGGTTTAGATTTCCGGTTTCTTGATTCCCACGTCAATTTTTCTATATTTTACTAAGACTTCAACGGAAACTCCTTTTTCATACTAACGATTATAAGAAGGTAATATATTAATATGTACTGAAGTATGTATTATTGTACTGTTAGCAAAAATTCGATGAAACTTGTTATTAGTGAATGCATTTTGATTCTGATTTATTAAAATGTCTACCAACAATAATGTTATTTCTATTGAAATATTCCATCTAATATGTTGTATTTTAAACTGAATTTTTTTTCAGTAAGCCAAATTTTATTTGTTTATACATAAATACCTTTTTTGTGCTTATTGGACGGTAATTCATTTCATTAATTTTTCCTGTTTTGAAAATCTCATGTTCAGTAATATGCGAAATTCAGGAAAACGCACGACCTAACTTGGATAGTAGACAAAAGTTGTCAATATTGAAAGGTAATTAGATTTGAAAATTGATAAAATAGTCGTCAGTGGCCAAGATATCAAATAGGGGGAAAAAATTAGGCAATTGCCAAAAGATCTCAAATGTATTTTAGGGTGTTTTTTTATTTTGCTATATTCTCAAAATAATTTTGTTTTCATATGATTTAATAGAGTAATATAATCGAACATATTTAAATTCAAATGAAGTATTATTTAAATTTCAAAATATTTTAGGATTTCTTTTTATTTTTAATTATATTTTTTGAGTTGGCTGGATGAATTGCTGATTTCCAAATAAAGAGTCATTGGAAAAAAAAAAAAGAGTATAGATAAATCTTTAAATTGAGTCAAAAGTCTTATAATTTTTTAAAACACTTTGTTTTGCATTTTAAATTTGATTTATATCCTAAAATGCTGTAATACCATCTTTAAATAATGACATGTATTTAAATGCTTTTTTAGTACTTAAAAATTGCGTATAAAAATTTTATTAAAATCATCATAAAAAAATGTTTGGCTTTAGAAAGAGTAAAGGCGATACCAGTTACCTTCTTTTCAAAGTTATATTGCCTAACGATCTCTATAATACTAAAATTTTAAAATTTTATTTGAAGGAGTTTAAACACTTGCACAGAAAAGAGTTGACAGTCTCAACATAACTCAGTATCGTAAAGCCTATCGGCTCAAGTACAAATTTATCAGAAAAACGGCGTTTAAAAATTTGACTAGGAAAACTTGGTAGGATCACTAGAAAGACAGTTACATATTTTAGCATGTAAAAAGGATGCATTCTACAAACATAGCAAGATACAAAAAAAAAAAAAAAATCGTTGAATCGACACACGAGTTTGTTAGATTTTATGTAACCATTGGATCAATTGCATTTTGTGTAGTATTTCTATTTAAATATATCGGTTAGTAAGAAGTGTATTATTTATTTCGTACGTTTCCAAACTATTTTCCCTGCTATTTTCTTAATTTGTTCGAAGCCATAATTCATAAGTTCTATATACTTAGACAATCCCCTTCCCTAATATTTAATATAGAAAACAGAAGAGGGGTAATCTAATTATTAATAAGTACGTGTCTAATGGTATACCGATAGCAGTAATCTCAAGTTTTTTAGAGTTTATTTATATGCGTATAACTTCTCTTTGGAAAATTGAATATTACTACATTTTATTTATTAGCGATGCAATCCTGCAGTCTTGCATAGGATTTCTATGTTGTAAGATAGATGAAGTCATTTGAAATATTTTTGTTATTGCATTTCAATAAAATATTAGCTCTTTGAAATGTAAAGACTGCATATCAAAGCTTAGCATTTTAATATTTATATCGTATAAGCTCACACTTTTTATTCAAGTTATTTATGGATTAAGAAAAATTATTCAAGAACAAATTTCTCTCGAATTAAAATCGACTAGGAATCGTGAAACCCAGTTTCCTAATATTTGCTTCTTTGATTTGATATATATTTGGAAAAGAAATTTTCTGGTAATATGCGATATCTTCAACTGAAATACTTTCAAAGTACGAGTTCGAATCCGCCTCTTCATTCCCAGAAATATTGAGTGTGTTGAAGCTCAAACCAATACAGTCTTTTGATTTAGTTTTACTCTAAAACTTTTCTGCTATGCTATTTTAGTTAATTTCGGTGATTTGAAAGATACATTTTTTGGAGGACAGTTGAAACTGCCTGTCATTAACAATTTTTTTTCTGCAATTGAGATTTTCTTCTGAATCGGGAATTCTCGACAAACCGCTAAAGATGGAATTGAATGGGATGAATTCGATAAGAGGATTGCCTCAATAAAATGCAATATAAGGCATTTTGATATCAATTGTTATTAAAATAAAATTCCAGCAAACTGCAAAATTTAAATAATCCACAAGTAAATAGTTTTCACCAAGTAAGATGCAGTGTTATAGTCAAGAAAGCAAATGCACATACAATTTTGAGAATGGATTATTAGTGTTAATTTTTGAAAAGGATTTTTTCAGTTTTAATTAAAATCCAAGTTTCATGTATTAAGTGAGTTTGTATTAAGGGTTTCATGTATTAATCGAGTTTGTATTAAGGGTTTCATGTATTAATCGAGTTTGTATTAAGGGTTTCATGTATTAATTGAATTTGTATGAATGGTTTCATGTATTAATTGAGTTTGTATTAATGAATTATAAAGAATAATAAAGCTGATTGTAATGAAAATACCATAAATAGAAATACAAAATTTTATATTTTGAAAGTCGTAATTAGGTGATTGTTGGCAGCATGGAAAAAATTTGAGAGCCAGACAATGTTACTAAACCTTTTACATGGATAAAACAAAACAAAACAAACCCCCTGAGGATGTGGCCTTGCTTTAGAATGTGGATGTAGCAATTTCTGACGAATCCAAACAATTCAATTCTCTTAACCACATTCAGTATTTGTATTCGACTTCACTGTGCAACAACAATGAATGAATTTTTCTTTAAATTGTAGTTTGGTATTTTAGTGTATAGAGCAAGCTACAGCATTGCTTCTTCAGAATGATTAATGTAATTTTTTTTTTCTTTTCAGCTCCAGTCTCCTTCGAAAAGAATTTTTCAACGTAAGGTGTGGAACATTCTAGTTTCGAAACAAAAGATTTCAAAACATTTTCTTCACAGTTACATGTTGGCTACCCAAAATATCAACGCTACAACAAATGGATTGTTGAAAGAGCGACCGATGCGCGCATGATACAATGTTTCTTCCATTCACAGGCTGCAGTGCAGGAACCTTCTTCAATCGCATTCAGCTGCAAGTAAGATCGCATGATTTTGGAATCTTAACGGAACACATTAAAGATGAAAGCGATTAATTATGAATGACCAAGTTGTAATATTTCAGTCTAATTTATTCTAAAAAACCCGAATTGTTAGCTAATAAGACAGAGCTAATTGCCAAATTATGAATAAAAGGATCCTGCATGTGCAGGAAGTTATTCCTTTGCAGTCGAAGGACATTTCAATAGTTCTCTCGCTATGCCCAATTAAATGGATTCAGAAATTCGCAAAAAATGAATTTTAATCTTTAGCAGTTTTTATTGCTTATTCTTAGTCTCGTCCTTGCTCACTTTTGATAGTTGTTTCAACTGTAGCACATTATTAAATTGTTAAATGAATTCTTTTACTAAATATGCTGCGAGTGAACATTTATCATCCTAGTATCTTTAGTTGATTCGATCCCATAAAGACAAGTCACTAGAATTGATTAAAAGCCGAAATAAAGAACCTAGTAGACCGTTTTTAAGTAGATTCCTATAGGAAGATTACTTATTGCAATGGTTCTCATGAGAAGTCTTTCGGAAAATTTCTTCAGTGGTCCCTAGAGTTCAAAACCACCCTTCGTTCGAAAGTTTATGTATTATGCGTATAATATTTTGCACATGTTACTCTGCGAACAGGATAACCAGAGTAATTTTGTTTAGATTTTAACTGACTTCGAATATGTTATTAGAAATAGGAAAATCTCGAACGAGTTCGTAAATTCCCCATCTAGCACAAAAGGGGTGGAAATAGTGTCGGAGGGGTTGGAATTTTCAATTCGCTGTAACTTCTTTAATATTGGAGATAGAAAAATAAATCAAAGTTGCAAAATAAGTGCCTTATTAAGAACAGTTTTTGCATTTAAAGTTTTTCTAAAATTGCACTATCTTAGAAGTTAGCTGTTGAAAAGTGATTTTCAAGCCACGATTTTGACTGCTTTTAACATCACCCATTTATGTTGCCAGATAGTAACTTAAATGTAAATGAACATACTTTTGCATTCCAGCTTTCTGAGAGGAATTAAAAAAAAATTTAATCTGGAGGAATAAAATCGAGACTACAGACTAAATGGCTCATTTTGAAAAGATAATTCAGAAAAGCTTATTTCATAATCAAGAAAATTTTTGTAATGCTGGATTTTAAGAGCCTATTTTGAAACCTAATTAAAAAGTTATTTCGGATTGTAACTGCAGAGTTTCAGCAGAAGTAAACAGAATTGTAGCATAATCCATTCTTAGAAAGATACTGATTTTCGAATACCAATTATTTCCAATTAATGAATGCAATATTAAAAGAAATATCAAAGTAATAATTTTGTCGATCAATTTATTGGTCGTTAAATTTTCTCAGTGAGAGATTTCTCATCGGACTTCATCGGAATCAATTTTGCAGAATTACAGTATTTCTACAAGTAGATAAACTATTTAGAAAACTAAATGTAGCATCTGTTTCAAGCATCTCTTGAATATTGTTTGCTAGAAAATTGTCAAACGGAGTTATTTTTTTAGAAGGTAACAAATTTATCAGTGTTTATCATTACTATAAATATAATTTGATAATTATAATCTAAATATTATAACTTAATATAGATTGATGGAATCTCTCATTTATCATAAACACATTTTTTTATAGCAACTTAGCAGATTTTTCTAATTTTCACCGATATCGGATAAAATCTAATGGTCATTTCTGGAAAGAAATACGATTAATGTCTGACGTTATCAATAAGTTCTTTCTTAAAGTCTTGATTTAATACTGGAATCTGTCGATTTTCTCATGGCTGATCACTGTATTCTGAGCAATGCTTTTCAAAATAGGTAGACGATTCTGATGTTCAGTAAGATTTAAACTTCTGAAAGCTAAAAAAGGACGAAAGCTTTCCTTACGTCCTATGCATGCCACTTCTTTGTAATATAACCTTCTAAGCTCTGAACTATTTTTATGGAATAAATTTTTGAGCTTAGAAATTAGCTTTTAAAGTCAATTAACCGTACTTTTTGATACTTATTAAGATACTTATATCGATAATTTATCTAAGCAATTTTAAAGAAAATAAAAAGTAAATAGCTTTAGAGCTAAATCTGAAAAATCATAAAATATCAGTTCGGTTAAAAAATTTCGATAACAGCATTAATCGCTGCTCGACTGATTCTGTTTTATACAGATATTAAGAAATTTCATTTTTGTCCTAGTATTTTTTGCATTAAGATGAGTACAGTGAACTGATGCAGGAAGAAAAGTTTGGAAAATGAGATAGGATTTACTCATTCCACATTTCTCCATCGTAAATGTTTATTTAAATGAACAATGAATATCTCTGCAATAATTCTCAGTAGTGATGCATTCAAATATCTTGTTCATCCTATGCAACTCGAGTCGATTTGTGTGTGCATATCTTATAATGAATTTGTCAAAATGGTATGTGTAGTGAAAATTTTGTTATAATAAGCAGTATGTTAATCAAAACTTGATTTTGCAATATATCAAACGTGCATCTTTGCAGTCATTATTTGAAGCTTCAAAACTGAGAAGCGTATGCTGTTCGAGATTTGTTGTACGTAAAAGAATGGGATTTGTAGATCGTGGCTGTAGAATTTGTGAGGAAGAGTGGTAATGTGGGTCTTAGCAGTAGCAATGTACGGGTACGTGGAAACTGGTGGAGATCAGATGAAATATTTAGCAGTACATGTAGCTTATTGTAAGCTATAGAAGCATTCATTTTAATTTAGATACAAATGTGCGGAGTCGGTATAACCTGGAACGTGAAGAGTAAGGATTGCGAATCTCGTCGAAATGGGTAATATATGGCATGAGAATTTTGAGGCTTGGAGGAGTGGATAATGTGTGTAGTGTGAAAATTTAGGCGCTGTAATGAGTGGGTAGAGTGCAGGGTGTGAAAATGTAGGGGCTGGATTGCGTGGATAGAGGGCAGGGTGTGAAGATGTAGGGGCTGGATTGCGTGGATAGAGGGCAGGGTGTGAAGATGTAGGGGCTGGATTGCGTGGATAGAGGGCAGGGTGTGAAGATGTAGGGGCTGGATGGGGCAGGTAATGTGTGCGTGTGTGTGTGTGTGTGTGGAATGATAATCCGGATATTGGATGGAGTGGGAAATGTGCATGGAGAGCCACTTTGGAGGGTTGTAATGACTGCGGTGTGAAAATGTGTGATTGGATTGAGTGATTAATGTATAAAGGATGTGAATGTTTTTGAGATGGACGGAGCGGGTAATGCATGCGAAATGTGAAAATATGGATGCCAGTGGGGCAGATAATGAATGTGGAGTGTGAAAAGTTGGTGGCCAGACGGAACGGGTGATTGTTTGGGAGTTGGACAGAATGGACAATGAAATGTGTGTGGAGTGATTTTTTGGGGGCTAGACGGAACGGGCATTGTGTGTGGAGTGATTATTTTGGGAGCTGGACGGAGAAGGTAATGTGTGTGTGGAGTGAAAATTTGGGAGATTGGACGGAGTGAGGAATGTGTGTGGAGTGTGAAAATTTGGGAGATTGGACGGAGCGAGGAATGTGTGTGCGTGTGGAGTGTGAAAATTTGGGAGATTGGACGGAGCGGGAAATGTGTGTGCGTGTGGAGAGTGAAAATTTGGGAGATTGGACGGAGCGGGAAATGTGTGTGGAGTGTGAAAATTTGGGAGATTGGACGGAGTGAGGAATGTGTGTGCGTGTGGAGTGTGAAAATTTGGGAGATTGGACGGAGTGAGGAATGTGTGTGGAGTGTGAAAATTTGGGAGATTGGACGGAGCGA
>JAPMOR010095358.1:970-12213 GCA_026543865.1 Argiope aurantia | reverse complement strand
CATTCAGATGACTGTAAAACTTTCTTTCTATTGATGGAACAAACTATGCTGGGAAGCCGAATTGCAGGTTTGTAACAATATTTACCTTTCAGGTCCTTTTTTTATGATCTTTAGACCTCTCCTCATTTCAAAAATAATGTAATAATTCGAACTGCCCGATGAAAGTTATCAATAAATTTAGTAAAATATCTCATTAATAAAGTATAATTGAAATAAAAACGTGAAGAACTTTGAATAAACATAACTAATTAAACATTTATTTTCCATAAATGTTTAAATAATTTTTGAAATATTTTGTAGAATTTGGATGGTAAAGAATTTAAAACAACAAGCAAGAGTTTCATTAAAAAATTAAAATAGATTTAAAAATATCCGAAGTTGCCAAGTTTGAACTTAACAATCAAGCACGGTAACGTTATCGGAAAACTAAGATAAAATTTTTAAAGTTTTCAAGTAATGTTGGATGTTACTGCAATCTAAAAATTTTATTACAGTCGTTAAAAAATGTGTTATTATTACAGAAAAGTAAATGACTGAGATAAAGGTAGTTATGACGGAACTTTTTGTTATTTTTTTTCTTGTATGCAGCACAAATTTTAATTAAAATTTACATTACTTGCGAACCTACTTGCTGTAGAAGCCGAAAAGATATTTTACATGAATTATGAATTTAGTGAGCTTGATCAAATGAAAAGATGATATAAATTACTAAACCGCATTCCATGAGTAATGGTTTACAAAACTTGCACCAAATTTGTATATTTCTACCAAATTTGAACGAAATCCATTAATAGGATATCTGCCAACCCGGGTGTTCAAATATAAGTTAACAAGTTATCTACAAAAGGAAAAGAGATAGAAATATAAAATTCGGTACATATATTTACTATGAATACTTACATACATTGAATATACATACATATATGGTGAAAGCTTATAAGTCAGTTAACAGCTACGCTGCATGAGCAATTGCTTTTGTATCGTGGTCATGTTACTGGGCTGCGAACCACAAGGTCCCAGGTTCTATCCTCGCATATCCCAATCCACTACATTGGTGACCTCGGACGATGAACTTCAACCTTTACAACAGCTGTTGTGTCACCCGCAACCAAAGTAGTCAGATTCACTTGACGCAGCAACACAAAAAGGCCACAGCAATACAAAGTCGTCAGACTCACTTGACGCGGCACATCAGCAACCACTCACTCACACACGCTCGCCATAACACTTGGCGCTACTCAAATGGGTACCACAGACGCATTAGAATCAACAGCCATATACATCAACAGCCAACAACCTCCGACTCACTGGAGAGAGAGTCTGTGGTGAAAGCTTATAAGCCAATTAACAGCTACGCTGCACGAGCAATTGCTTTTTTAACGTGGTCATGTTTACTGGACTGCGAACCACAAGGTTCCAGGTTCTATTCTCACTCATTCTAATCCGCCACACATATATTGAATATATACAGGGTGTTTCAGTGAACCGTTTCAGAACTTCTAAGAGGGGTAGGGTAAATCCTGACAACTCGAAATCATGTAGCAATGTGGGGTCGGAAATGCTTTCCTGAAGCGGTGTTGCACACAGAAGCACCATAAGGAAAAGAGACCGTAAATGAGAAATCGAGAAATAAAAATCAGGACATGATAAATCGGGTGACCAAGCAGGCCAACGCACGGGACCTCACGTCCGATCCACCGTTGACCCGACTTATCATATCTTGATTTTTATTTCTGGGATCATATGAAATCGCTAGTTTATGACACCCTTGTTAACACTGCTGAGGAGCTCGTAGCAAGAGTCGTAATAGCTGCCGGAGAGATTCGAAATATGCCTGGACTATTCCAGAATGCTCGGACGTCCATGCGTCGGAGATGTGAGGCGTGCATTGTAGCCCGTGGAAGAAACTTCGAACACTTACTTTAATCCATGCTCCTTTTGCTTCTTTTCATGTATTATTAAAACGATTTCTCATTTACGGTCTCTTTTCCTTATGGCGCTTCTGTGTGCAACACCGCTTCAGGAAAGCATTTCCGACCCCACATTGCTACATGATTTCGAGTTGTCAGGATTTACCCTACCCCTCTTAGAAGTTCTGAAACGGTTCACTAAAACACCCTGTATATACATTGAATGTACATACATATAATGAATTGTAGATATGTGTCAAATTTGATATCATATATATCAAGCTGTTGACTGCCCGCCTGCCTGTACTTTCACATGTATGAAAACGAGATAGCTCAAAAATGAAATGACTTAAATATATGAAATTTAGTATGTGATTTTGTGATGAAAGTTGTTATCCTGTAGCATATTTTCATTTCAATGGTCCAGAAAAATGTAATTAAAATGCCTTCTCGGTTTTTCGTCATTCTGTTCCGGAGTATGAAATATTCTTATGCAGGACTCGAAAAGTAAATAAATGAAACATGTTTCTGTAAAATATTAGTTATTCCTCACATATTTTTATAATTTGTCTATCCGGAAATATTTTGAGAAAGTTTAATAGTTTCTAAACTATATAATAGAATGATTTGAGACGTGGGTAAATCTGTTATCTCGGTTTCGATGTAATGCGCTCGTATACGTAGTATGGAGAGAATATAGAAATTGTCAAAAAATTCGAAATCAAATTTTGGACCTTCCTGAATTCGAGAAATGCAATTTTGGAAAATGTCAGTCTGTGTCTGCCAGTGACATCGAAAACTCAAAAACGCTTTGAGCTGGACTGTTGAAATTTGGTATATGAACACGATGATTACAAAATGAAGACAGTTAGATAGACAAAATTCAATACACGGAATTAATATCTGCAGTCTATGCACTCGTTAAATTTTGAGCCAAATACAACAAGGAATTGATCGCCTATTGGTCTTTAATTTAAGAAATATTTAAACGCGGAACTCAAAGACACAATGACTTAAATATATTAAATTTGGTATGAAGATTTTATGATTGCAAGTGTAGTTTTGTATCAAATTTTTGTTTCAATCGGTTGGGCATAACCTATCTAAAAAAACCAATTTAAATTTTCGAGTACTATAGTACCGATTGTGCGATTAATATATTAATCGTACAATCGGGGACCAATCGTCAAATAATTCCCCAAGAAAGACATGATAGATTCAGTAAAAATGCTGAATTCACGCCAAAAATTAATATTTCGTAACTATTTCACGCCAGTGGCTTGATTTTTGTTATTAGAAAGTATGCGAAAAAGTATTGGGAGAGCACTCCCGCTGATTAATTTGTATATATTGGAAATCCAAATATAGTTTTTATTAATTACTAGCGCCTTTGGCGACCAGCCGGTTCGCCAATCTTAATGCTCGTTAAAATTTTAATAATTAAATATTTTATGTAACGTCTATTTTAATAGCTTCTTCATCAAAATATTTTAAAGCTTCAAATTTTGATTGTCATATAATTCATTCATAATATTATAAAGGCCTTCAACCATAACGTAATATGTATGTATCTCTCTAATTTTTTGTTAGCTCCCATAGAATTTATGCTTTAAATTAAAGTGGAAATGGTTAAATTGCAATTAATATAAGAATATTTTTTAATGAAACAAAGCATTTTTTTAAAAGTATGAGTACTGAAAACAGAATCGCTAAGTGTTTAAACCTTATGGGCACTAAAGGATATCTTTCTTAATTTATGTAATATCTCAAGAAGTTTTCTACAAAATTTTCTCAGATTCATCACGAACAGATCGATTAATTAACAATGTTTAGTTTTAAATGCATGAAACTCTAAGAAAATAAACAGAATGGCTTGAATTAATCGGTTGGAAACATGTTAAGCTTTCAAAATCAAATCCGTATCCGTTGAAAATAGAGTTGTGAACAATCAGAACACAATGCGCATGCGTGAATTTTCAACGCCAGTTACGGTAACGCAAATGCGTGAATTTTCTACGTCAGTTGGGGTAACGCTAAGCAGATTAGAAATTTTTAATTTCCTTTATTCTGTTTTATTTTAATCCAAAAGAACTTCAGGATGATTCTGAAAGATCGATTAATTAACAATGTTTAATTTTAAATGCGCCAAACACTAAGAAAATTAACAGAATCGTTTGAAATAATCGGCCGAAAATATGTTAAGCATATTCTTATTAGAGTGGGGGGGGGGAAAAAAACACACACACAAAAAAAAGACTGAATCCTTACTTATTTGGTGGTGTGGAAATGAAAAGAATTTTTGGCGGGAAAGTTAGTTTTTAATTGAAAATTAAAATTCTAATTAAAAATTCAAAAAAGGGACCCCAGGTGCATATTCCTGATCTCCAAGGTATGCATGTGCGAAATTTGGTAGCTGTAAGTCGAACGATCTGTCCTGTAGAGCGCCAACTCACACACACACACACACACACATTGAGCTTTATATAAGTATAGATTAAAATACTATCATTTCTCGACGTAATCGTTATCAACTGATATTGATTTAAGTCGAAAAATATAGAATTTATAACATGAGTTTTATGTATAGCATAACATGACAAAATTATCGGTGCCTTAGAGAATTATTATCCCAATGATATTTTAAGAATAATATTTATATATATGTTATATTGTGAATAAAAATCTAACATTTTATGTTAAATTGGATTTTAATAATATTTTTAAAATTTTAGATTATTGAAAATATTGTTACATATTATACACTGGTTTGGAACAATATCAGATATTCTCTAGTATTCATAATATAACACAATTATTATAAAATTTTTCTGTGCTGATAGGGTTATTGTGTTTTTCAATTATTGTGTTCACGTGCGTGGGAAAGTACAATCCGATACACGGCCAATCCCTAAACGAATTTCGCATTTTGTTGGACATGAATTTACACTTTTAGATGCCAAACTTGTGTACCACATTTTATTTAACTAACTCTTTAAGTTTTGTAATTATCATTTTCAATCGTATTCGGACAGCCGGACAGACAGACTTCTCCCGAATGAATTTCGCCCAAAAGAGTTCAAACACGAAGTTTAACTCGTCTAGCTTAAAGCTTTTTTGAGTTATTGAGTTTGGGAGACAGATATGATTTCAAATATTCATTTTTTTAATTAATCGAAGTTTGAAACGTAGAGATTCGTCAAAATCTCGAGTTCGAATTTCTTGACGATTGCAATACTTTCTCTTCGTGCAATTATTCACATAAGAGAAAGTAATAAGAGCCTACAAAATACTAAATATAAAAATTAATCAGTTATAAGTAATGAAAAGGTTTGTCAAATATATACTTACGGATTCATTTAGAGTTTATATTTTCAATTAAAGTTATTGAAAATATCAGCTGCTTCAGGTGAAAAGTGTAATAAATGCATAATTTTATAGACCAAATGCAAAATCAATTCAAGAATAATATAAAATCAATAAAAGTCTTATCCCTGTCCCATGGCATAAATTTGTGGATTTTATGTAATGTCGCAAATGTCTCGCATGGCATTGGGGAGTATTAGTTACGACACATACATCTAAAATTTTTGCTATCAAAATTCAAATGTAATATCCTGAGAATATGCATTTCAATTGCCTCTTTTTTTTCTGACAGATTTCAATTACAATTTGACATAAAACTAGTATTGTAATTGACTAATCTCATCCGAACTTCATTGATTTAGGACATTGTGTTTATGAGTTATTGCCTTTATATGTAGGCGAAAGTACAGATCGACAGACGATCAGTCCTTTGATAGATTTGATTCAAAATTTGATAAGAGTCTACATTTCAGATTTTAAATCTGTGTATCCAAATTTTATCTATATAGCGCTTTACGTTTAGTAGTTATCTCCATTTGTCGAACAGCGAGATAGACAGTTTGACTTTGTATGAATTCCATTCAAATTTTATTGGCATTCTAGAAATTCGATCTAACGACCATGTACAAATTTCAGTCGTTTAACTCGAATTTGGTTTCGAGTTATCATCTTTACTGACAGACGAAAGAATATACAGACATACATCATTCTAAAAATGTGTTATTCGTACACTGGAGAGTCTGAATGTTAAGGGATGCGTCAAAATCACAGATTCCAATTTTTCTGATAATTACAATACATGGTATACTTCGAATAACAGACAGTAAAGGGCCAAAATGCAAGCATTGCAAATATTTATACTTGCGTGGAATAGAAATAAAAATTGCAGCACCTCAGTATTAAACATTAAGATTATTAATGAAAGAGAGTAATCGTATCATATTACTTAAGAAGGATATGACAAAATTTTATTTCTGAATATTTAAAATAGTTCCATTTTTTTGATAAGCAAATTGCATTGTTACATTATACATTTGAGGAATTGCCGAGGCGCCGTGGCTTAGTTGGTTAAAGCGCCTGTCTAGTAAACAGGAGATCGTGAGTTCGAATCTCGCCGGTGCCTGGTGTCGTTGCTTTTTGAATTAAAAATAAATGATTTAATCAACATGTTGTGACAGTTGTGATAATATGTGTACTTTAAGGTTTTATTGCAACAGATATTTATATTCCCATGAAATAAGCTTTGAATCTAATTCAATTTAGATTTTCTGATTAGGATCGTTTGAATCTAATTCTAATTTTAATGTAAGGTTTATTAAAATAAGCCTTCGCATTTGGGTAAAGATTCGAATTCGGAATATTTTCTTAAAAAAGATATCTAATAACTTTTTACTTTATTGTACGCGTAGTATAAAGAAAATACAGTAATCGTCAAAAATTCGAACTCAAGAGTTTGACGTAATTCCACGTTTATTAACTTCCCTGAGTTCGAAAAACACATTTTTAGAAATCGTCCGTCTGTCTGTGAAGAGGATAACTCAGAAATGCTTTGAGTTAAACGGCTGCAATTTGATATTCGTTCTTTACACCAAATTTGCATATTTCTATCGAATTTTGAGTAAAATTTGTTCTGTGAAAGTCCGTCAAAATTGTTACTAAACCCCTCAGGCTATCAACTGGTTAGCCAGGTATATTGCTTATATTTCATTTCAGAGAAATCATTTAGACACAACTTCATATTCATGAATCATTAAGACAGCCATTAAAGACGCGTTATTTTACTTGTCTTACAAAGTTTCCATTCATTTTATATTTCGACTTTTCTAGTGGAGATCAGTTTCATGGCTTCATAAAGCTATTATGTCCGATTCATCTATTTTCTGAATTTAGAGATATTGCAATTTCACTTCTTTTATTAGTCCTGTAAATGATATAAGTATTAAACATTATCCTTCTTTGAATTTAAACAATAGAAGAAAAATCACACAATTCACTATTTACGTCTGTAAGTAAATATAATAATTCAAAAAAGAAATTGGTTGAAATAAATTGAAATTTTATATAATCTCGTGATTAAAATTTCAGTTCTGTGTCTGATTTTGGTTTCCGCTGTTTGAAAAGGGACATCCAAAGTTCAAAATCGGTTATCTTTATTATAGCACGAAATACAAAATTCTCATATGGGGACTTTGAAAATAAAAATCCGAGCGATCATGGTAATTTTAGCCTTTCCATTTGACAGTTGGTTACATCTTTATTAGAGAGTATGGAGGAAGTTGTAAGGAGAACAACTCCCGCTGTTTTAGGTGCTGTTAGAAATAATAAAAGCTATAGGACCTAAAGTCCTTTCTGTTGTTGGTCCTACCTAAGCGAGTTTTCACTCGATTATTTATATCGATTAAGTGCATATCCATTATAGATTGATCTGCCTTCTTCTTCATGAATAACTAGCTAAGTCAATATATCAAAGACTCGTGATATTAGGGAGGCTTCTGATCAATGTGATACAGCTCAGGTGCCGTCCTCATCGTCTGATCAGAACTGCAAATTACAAAATAAGTTGCAATATAATTCTCTTGTTGTTTCAAAGCGAGACATAAATATAATTGAAGTAAAAAGCAAATTTTAACCACCTAAAAACCGTCATTAACGAAGGTGGTAATATTAATATATTTAAATAATTTGTCATAGAATTAATATCCCACATATATATGGTGGGAAAGTTAAGTGTCCTCTTCCCATTTTGCTCCCAAATATTCTTCGGAAAGACTTTCTTTTAACAAATCACAATGTTATGAACAATCAAGAAATAAATTTATAACCTGTTAATTTTCAATTTCTAGTACTAAAATAAACAATAAACACAAAAAGTCAGAAGCAGTTTAGCGCGATTTTTTTTTCTCACTGCATATCTGATAAGAAATACTTAAAAGAAGATTATCACTCTTATAATAAGGAGAATCTTTATTTGCATTCTAATTCTATTTTATATTGAATAAGATTATGTAAATGGATCTCGGTGAGATTGAAATCAATCGTGTTAATAAGGAATTCTTTCAAACGTTTTTGTATCTTTGTAATAAATTCTTTTCTCTGAAATGAATAAAAGGAATCTATCTACGCTCACAAAAGAAAGTCCATTTAACTAATCGTGATTGAAAAGAAAAGAGCTCTCCAAGAAAAGCTATTGTAAATTCAGATACTCTTGGTTGTTATTTATTTATTAAATTTTCTTTTAATAAAAATTGCCACCCCCTTTTTGTCGTGGAATGCTGTGTTAAATCTGTGTTTTGTTTATATTCTTTCTTTCTCATTATTCATTCCTTTTTTTTTCTAGCTCTTTATTATTATTATTTTTTTTTTCGTTTTCAAAGATCAGTAAAGCAGAATGGAATTAATCGAATGAAGAAAAATGGAAGGAATTGGATTAATTGAAAACTATAAAGAATAAAAAATAATAGGATATTGCCATTATTTTCGATATCCCTTTTTCTTTCAAGCCCCGATGAACAATAAGAAAGTCACGAGTAGAGAATAAAAGGAATGTATTACCAAAAGATATTACGTATAAGCATTGTTGATTTCTGACATAATTGAAAAGAAAATTTCTGTTTTCATCACATGGGTTGACCAGGTTTCTCACCCACATTTCGAAGAAAAATGCTACTAGTGATTTAAGATGGGCCTTAATGTTCTTTTAAAGCTCCTTTTTAGTTTTGAAGTTTTGGTCTTCTTGCCAGTTCTCCCAATTCAGAAAAGAGATGAAAATCACTCGGCTCCAAACAGTGTTCTCCATGAAAGGTAAACAAAGTCCAAGTCTTTTGCAATAGAACTTATTCGAAGAGTTGATGAAATGCTTCGAAGACACAAAAAATACAAGAATAAAAAGAAAGGAATAATGTTGAAATCCAAGGCAACGAGCTAGTTGTCCAGCATACCAAAATTGTAAATTTGGAAATATTCCTCTGAGTTGATAAAATGCTGCCACACTGCATAGGTTTTTTAAAAATCTTACCACTGACGAGTTCAGACAATCCTGCTACATATTCTTTCCCTCAAAGAAAATTGAAAGGACTAAGGAGCAGTAAGTACGACTCCTCCAATTCAGGCTCATCCCTTCGTGAAATTGGAGGTAACTCAACCCTACAACCACTCGTTATGGGAGAATTACCTACCGGCGCTTCTCACCTTCATACTTGAGGCACCTCCAGGTGAAGTTCAATTTCGGTATAAGATTATGTAACGAATTTCTGAAATGTGTGCGGATACCTGTTTGCTTTCTCGTATGCAAAATATAGAAGATCAATTAATGCAATAATCGAAAATTAGAATATCAAGACTTTCATGAGTTCAGGGTATCACGTAACAATCATTACGCATTATATTCGTCTGTTATTCGACATTATATTCGACTGCTTGGGAACTCGATAATTCAAAAATATTTTCAGGTTACACAAAATGAAATTCAGTTTAATATCTTTACGCCCTCTTTGTAGATTTCTTTCAAATTTTAAACGAAATACAAGAAGACTGTCTGTCTGTTCATGTGCATGTGAATGCTATAACTAAAAAACGCAACTAGCTAAATGGATAAATTTTGATACATAGTTTTATGATTTGAAATATAGATATATATCAGATTTTGAATTATATCCGCAAGTAGGTTCACCATCTACTGGTTTGTATATTCGAGTGCGTATAAACGCGTTAACTAGATAAATGAAATCTGGCATACAGTTTTGTCACTAAGATTGTAAATTTTGTATCAGATTACAGTTTTATATCAAATTTTGGCTTCGATCAGAAAAAGACCCCAAAATAAATGTGCATTCTGTTTGTTTCACTAAATTACGAAGCGCGAAATGCTCCCACGCGTAATTTTATCACTTTACATGAGAATCGGAAGGATGGGAGAGGAAATTTCCACTTGCGCTCTCACCTTCCGTCTTACTTCAATCCACTATTATGTTATTGACGATCATGATTTTGCTCATATGATACAATTTTCACTCAGACAGATGAAAGGATACATTTATTAACGTTTATACGAGGATTGACCAACTCTGTTGGTCAATTGACGGGTTCTTATCGACTTGACCAGTCCTGCTGAATCTGCCTGAAATAATACAGAATGATTTCCAAGATTAAAATATATTTAAAAAATTAAGGAAAAAAAATCTTTTTCCATTACAATGCACTTTATTGCACACAGGGATCACAAAAGTAGAACAGAATCAGAAAATTCTGGGTTCGAAACCCGTGCTGGTTTGGTATATTTTGAAATCGTCATGGTAAACATCCCCTCTCACCCGCGGGTATGGTAAAGAAATTCGGAGAGTGATTTTTATTGGCCCAGATATAATCATTCCCTGAACTAATGTCGATTATAGGCTAAGACAAAATAGGCTATTTCTGAAATAATTATAATGTACCTTTAAAATTCGTCATGAATCTAATTAAACAAAATTAATTCAGCAGTAGCTATTCCGATAGGCCAGAAGGCACACGTAAAAGAAAAATGAATGACCGGACCACCGCAACAGCAAAACTGGTGAGAACTGTGGTTAAGTTCGAAGGATCATCACCGGCCATGGTACAACCCTTCCCTTGAGAAGCAGGTACCATCACCGATGGGAGGTAGCAAATTTCCACCATTTTTCTACCCATCAGGGTGGCGAGAACCATCCACCTTACTGGAAGTTGCTCAGCCTCATTTTTGTAGTCCCCTCCCCCTCCAGTGGGATTCAACAGTAGCATAAATTAGAACATCTTGGATATTCAATCAAAAGAATTGTAGAAAAGAAGTTTTTTTTTATAGAATTAAATTACCCTGAGAACATTTTACTCAAAATTTTAGATAATAGAAAATGCAAAAGTCTTTTTGAAGTTGAATTCAAAAGGCACATATACATAAATTGCGTTTCTGATAAAAACAAAGTTCTCTTTAGAGAACAAAAAAAAAAAAAAAAA
>JAPMOR010095357.1:0-11812 GCA_026543865.1 Argiope aurantia | reverse complement strand
CTTTTCCTTTCTTTCTCCAAAGGCAGTGATAATGCGTGAAAAGGGGGGAAAAAACTTCTTTTTTGTTCTTTCCTTATTGCGAGTTATGACTCATTCCCCCGGTTCTCGGACATTCTCTTCTGGATTCTTTTCGGCAAGTAGGCGCGGCAGAAAAAAAAGGGAGAGACTTCGTTCGACCAGATGTGCGATCACGTGACTCTGGGTTCAAAGGTCTTATCTCTCCTGGCGTGGCGCCAATAAGTGGAGAAGGGGGATTTTTCGCATATGAAACAGAAATTACCCCTTAAAAATTCATATCTAATTAGTTTTACAGCATTAGATCCAGAGCTAAGAGGTAAAACCAGAACAATATTAGCTTTTGAAAAATTATCATCTTTTATGTCCCATATTTTTAGTGATAATGAAAAGTCAAAAGTAGAAGCTGAAATAAGGTTATACCAGAGTGATATTGATATCACCAAAGAAATGCTCTACACATCTGATGAAAGTGGAAATCAAGTCAAGTGTACAATTGATAAATATTGGTCTAAAGTTTTTAATTTAAAAGATGATTTCACAAATGATTATGAGCATCCTACATTGGCTAAATTGATCAAAGCCTGCCTTAGCTGCTTCCATGGCCCATTAGTGGAAAGTGTATTCAACTTAATGGATACACTTGTCACTGACTATAGAACCTCTCTTAAGATTGATTCCCTAGATGCAGTGCAGACTATTAAATATGATTTAATGGCTTCTAAAGAAACCTCATGTGAAAAATATGGCTCAAAAAATCCAATGATTGATCCAATTCACAAAGATCTCTTGCTGAATATGAACAGAAGTTGGAAAACATATCAAGATGACTTAAAAACATGTATTTCAGATGAGTCACCTATAGAAGTCTCTGAAAAACCTACATTAGCAGAAAAGCAAACTGCTTCTACCTCTGCATGTGCAGTTCTCGAGGAAATTTCTTCAACTGGAAATGAGGAAAATAAAAGTCAACCTTCCTGCAATTATGAAGTTCACCACAAAAGAAAGACAAGCCCACAAACATCAGAAAATAAAAAAAAGCAGCAAAAATTAGATAATTTTTTTAAAGAATTAATTCAGGTAATTTAAAATATTTACATAAAATGTAGTAGTTTATATATTTGAAAATGTATGGTTATTAATTTTGCAAAAAAAGTAATCCATTGAACTTTTATAATTAGGTCATTCATAATTGTAATTTTTCATTTCTCCCCCCCCCTTCTCGAAACTCCAGAATGTCGGTAGTAAGTCCATAAAAGTTTCAGGGGATTTTTTGGGGTCCCACAAACACCCCTGGCCAATTCAATACACGTGTGACCTTTGACACCTTTTGAAGGGTAAAAGTATCACTTTCATTTAATACGTTGTACTGATGGCGCATTATTTTTACAAAGGAATTAATTAAACCGAAAGTGGAATTGGATCACGAAATAAGAGAATATTTTAGAATGAAGTTACTATGGGCTAAATTAAGATAAATTAAATTGATTGGAAATTAAGATAATTGGAAATTAATTAAATTGAAATTAGAATTAAAATATCATTACATATATATATATATATTTAAAGACGAATTCAATTTTGATGAAAGTGCTAGTTAAAAATTTTCATCCATTCAAAAGGTATATTTTACGAATTACACGTGTATTTCTGTCTGTGGAAATGATAACTCAAAATGCTTTCTAACAAATGAATGAAACTTGGTAAATGGGCTTAATATCAAATTTGTAGATTTTTAACAAGTCTTGAATGAAACTCAATTGGAGGAAGTCTATCTGTCCGGCTGTACAAGTTTAAGGGACAAAAAAATTAAGCAAATAAAATTTGGTACAAAAATTTGTTATCTACACTGTAAGTCCGTATCAAATCTGAAATCAAATCTTTCAAGAAGCTAACCATCTATCGGGCTGTACTTTCTCATACATGTAAACATGATAACTCAAAAATGCAGTGACTCAAATGAATGAAATTTGGTATGTGATTTTGTGACTACGGTTATAATTCTATATCAAATTTTGATTTCAATGGATCGAAAAAAACATGTCGGAAATCTGGTACTTATTTCGGCGATTAATCGCCAATGGTCAAATGTTAAATTCAAGCAAAAGATCAATTTTTCTCGATTATTGTTTGCCAGTGACGTTCAATTGATGCACAAGTGCAAATTTCCTTAATGAGCATAAACCTCCATGAATGAAAATAAAAATCGATGCAATAGTGGCATTCATATCCACAATTTTATGCGGAAGGAGGAGGATGTCCATTTTATACAAAAAGTTTCCAGAAGACCATTCCTGCTAGTTTTCATCTATAACTATTAAAAAAATGTTTACTAGTAGACATTAAAATTGTTCTCTTAACTTCTGCCATGCCGTTTTGTTAAAAATATGAAAGTTTCTCTTGCTCGGTGTATTTGGTGTTGTTTCCCTTATTTTCTTTAGAGACACTTGTGATCTTGATAATGGGCTGTTGCCCCAAGTTTACGACTTAGTGTGGAAGATAATTCTATTTGCTTGTAGGAATTCGGAATACTCTTGTTATGCTTCTTTCCCCATTCATATTTCACGGCGTATTTATTGCTTTTAACAGTTACATTTTTGAATGTTTGCGAAAAAGGTAAACTTATTTTTATTAGTCATTGTTTGACATATGTCATCTGTTTCGAATGGTGTCATGTTACTTCCGCAAATCCACATTTTAACCTATTTAATTTTCATCCACCAAAGTATTCCTCTTGTTCAAATTCCTCTTTACTTTCTTGCATAAATGAGGTAGTATTTTAATTATAAAAGTACCGGATATTAAAATTTTGCCGAATTATACGTTTTTGTCCTCGCTTATGCCGAAAAAAAAATGTCTTCTGTGAAATGTTTGTGAAGATGATAATTCGAAAGCAAACAGCGGAAATTTGTTATGTAGTACAGTACACTTCACAGTATCCGGTTCATGACTATCCGGCCTAATTTTCTATTATCGTTAGTAGATGAGTAAAGCAAGGTGTCTATTAAGTCATGTATTAAAGACTTTTTCAAAACATAAAAACTGTGAGTTTTGTCTCTTATCTTAAGGTTACCTTTTCGTATATGGGTAATCATTTATCAGTGAAAAATAAAATCAATTTCAGACAATTTTCTTAAGAACCAGGCCTATGATTTACGTTAATGTTTTATGTTTCCTGTATTTAAGTTGGGTATTACATAATTAATTTTAAAATGTCAACGGCTTATATCCTTTAACTTACTTTTTCTATAATAAATGTGCAATGCAGTATATAAATATATATAAACTACCAATACATAGCCTTCTATTTTAACTCGACGCGTTACCGACAACTGCTTCTATGATTCGCCGTGCCGCGGCTGCGTTCACATTGTGATAAATGGAGGGCTTAGTACTCAATAAGAAGTGAAAAAATACGTATTATAATAGTGAGTTTTGAATAAAAACTTTGTTTTCTGGTATGGGTGGGCAAAGGAATGAATTCATAGAACTCCGGAGTATCCGGCATTTTTGATATCCGGCCAGTCTTTCCGCCACATTAAACCGGATACTTGGAAGTACACTGTATATTGAAACTTTAAATGCATGTCAAGTTTTGAATGAAATCTCTAAAAAGAAAGTGCGTCAGCCTCCCCAATAAAGACAGCCTGAACGCAAAAAATAAAAAGCGTAGAAATCTAGACGAATGAAATTTGTCATACAATTTTTACATCACTGTTATAATCTATAATCAAATTTTGTTCAACTGTTGATTTATATTGCTGTTGTTCTCTGTGTGCAAAGCAAAAACTAAGGGAATGAGAGTTTATTATTGTAATTGCGAAATATTACAAAATAATATGAAAATAAGGATTAAAATGTTGCATTGGATTTCGTCTTGTTCTTTGATTCAATACTTGATTTGCAATCGTTAGATTTTATATGAACGAACGAAGTTTTATAGGAATGCTTTTAAAAATGCAAGATATCTTGACTATAGCAGATCTTTCTCCAAGCGTATAACATATATTCAAAACTTATTCACTAAATACTGTATAAGTCAATGAGGACTGTGCTCTAAAAGCAGACTAAAATGTCGATATAACTTTTAGATAAGCTCAAAGCAAAGCATTAATCAAAAAAAATGCGGACCAAATCTCATAAATATGTAATAACATCGTGAAATAGGAATTATTCGATAAAAAAAACCTTTAACAATTCGATTCTTCAGCATTTGTAATACTTAATTTGGCATTAATTTGTTTGTAACATCCGTTTATCTTGCAGCGATAAAATGAAAGATGATATTTGTAGCAAAATGTCTTTTACCAATAAAACAAACTAAAATATAAATTTCATAAAATATGAAAATTTTGTAACCACTTTACAATAAGTAAATTCAAATATTTATTTTGGATATAAAGAACATAATTATATTCATAATTACGGATATATTTTTAATATAAAGGAGATATTACTGCGTTTAAAAATTATTTTAAACAATACTTTGGTTTCGGACAGCTCATTCACAAAATGTACCCAAAGAAAATATCAAATTTATGCATCATCGTATGATAAACTTTATTTTCTTATTTTTTATGGGTTTTTTTAAAGTAAAAATACATTTTTAAGGTCTATCCAAGTATTAGTGAATTTGTTGGAATCATGTCAGATTAAATAAAATTTTTATTACCGTCTCTAAATCCACATTTTAAATAGTTTTAAATAGTTAAAATTTTAAGAATACCCAAAATTCAAATAAGCAAAATAATTCTTTGAAGAAAAAATTATCACATTTATAAGAACATTTACAGGAATATCACAAAATATAATATTTTGCTCAAATTACTCTGTAAATGCAATTCTATATATTACTCAATAAATAATACTCTATAATAAACTGTAAAATTATTATTCACCAAAATTTTCAAGTAAAATATCACCATTAATGAGAAGATTTGTATTCATATTCTGAATTAATTTCTCAAATAATTCTCGAATAACTTTTGCATATAATGAAACAAGGAAAAGGACAGATTTTCACCACACCTTAAATCGGTAACATTAGAATACTGTGCGTAGATTAATTAATTTTAGTCTTTAATTAAATTTTGGCTTAATAATTCTTTGTAATTCGAAACCAACTGGAGTATTCTCTCCTTACACTTTGTCGCATATTCTCAAACAAACACTTTATCCCCTTCCTCCCGCATAAAATTTTGGACCTTGAGCAAACCTGTGAGAATTTTGGCGACATTTTTGGCTCGAATACTTCGCGTGACTTTGGTTAATGATAGTCACGAATATTTAGATTTTTGGAGTGAATCTGGCATTTTTATTGAATCTATGGTGACAATATGTATTTTGTGGCCTTTCTGACCACCGACACCAAAATTCGACATATAATTACAGGTTTAGTCACAAGATTTCATTGATTTCTTTATATTTATGAATTATTGCGTTTACATCCATGCGAAAGTACAGAAAGACAGATGGTCAACTGTTTGACAAACCTAGCTCAAACTTCGATGAGAATCTATATTTTAAATGTTAAACCTGTGAAACAAAGTTTATCTACCTAATTCTTTGCAGTTTGTGTAATTATGGAGTTCCCTTGTACTCGGACAGCCAGATAGTAGACTTCCTATGAATGATTTCATTCAAATTTCATCTACCTAGCTCAAAGCATTTTTTAAATAAAATAATAAGTAACAAACCGACTGACAGACATAATGACAAAAATATCGGATTAGATCGATTTTTCGGATTCAGAGAGATCTGAAACGTGGCGATTGGTCAAAATCTCGAGTTCGAATTTTTTCGGTTCGACGGTTACTACTCCCCTATACTTTATATACGAAAAAGTAAAAAAAAATGGTAGTATCCAATAAATATAAAATTACAGATTTCCTGAATTATTTCGTGCTACAAGTTTCCATACACACAAAATTAGAAGATGTCAACAAGAATTACCATTGTGAAAATACTTAAAGGCCACTTAATTTATCATTTTCATCCTAATATTTCATTGTGCGTTATTTTTGAGCAATAATTTGATTTTGTAAAGTGAAAAGACCAAATACCAAGCTATAAGGTAAATATCGGCATTTTTCCTCCGTCTTGTTAATAAAAAAACAGCTTTTCATTGTTACTAATTTATCCATTCTATTCATATCCATCAAAAAATGATATTTCAAACAGTAAATAATGTAAGTACCTACCTGCATTGTCCTGCACACGCGATCTAAATCCAAAAAGGAATACGACAGTAAACACCATACAGATGAAAAATATAGACTTGCAGGTGTGTTTGATACCCATTTCAGTCTGGCCGCACAGGTAGGAATTAATGAGGATATACCTTTCTCTGACATTAGATAAGGTACATTCAGTACTCGGGGTAATCAAGCTCGCTCTTTGAGTGATGCGTAAAATGTGGCAACGGGTGATATGACGACACATGCTGATAGGCTGGAACGCACGTCAACCACTTGTGGTTTATCGTATTGTTTCCAAAAACAGAACGAATGCACATGTTTTCTAGTAAAAAAATAGGTAAGGAATTTTCATTATTTTATGTTATAAAAATGAATTGCTGCAATAGCAGAGCGCAATACCCGTGGTCAATCCAATTCATTATATCTCCATTATTTTGGCATTTATAATATGAGGGCGAAGAATTTTTTAAAATCTTGGATGGATCATAAGTAAAATATAAAGAATAAATGAATTTATTGTCAAAAATTATGCACAATCATGTTATTTTTTAATATATCGTTGTGAATATTCAAACATTTATCCAAAACATTTATTCGAAAAGGGGAATTTCTGATCCCCTTTTCGAATACAGTTTCCAACATGATGTGAAGAGTAACACTGTGAGACCAATTTGCGTACAATAGTTATGAACTTTGGCGAGAATTATCATTTTTACTGAATTTATAGTGTGATCCTTGGCAAGTTTTTGGCGATTAATCCCTGGCATGTGGTTAATAGTATTAGAAAATCGAATTTGGGGTTTTGACGCATTTTTCACACCTGAATGAAACAAAAAAAGTGATACAAAATTACACTTTTAGTCACAAAATCGCATACCAAATTTGTTACATTTAAGACTTTGCGTCCTCGAGTTATCACGTTTATATGCTTCTGAAAGTACAGACCGACAGGCGACCAATCCCATGTTGTATTTGACTCAAAGTTTGCTAGGTGTCTTCAGTATAGATGTTAAATCTGTGTACCTAATTTTATTCATCCAGGTTTCTTAGTTTTGTAATTATGGTGTAAACTTATATTCAAATAACTGGACAGGCCTACTCGTTCTAAGCAGATTTTTGTTCTAAATTTGATATCACGCAACAAATTTGGTGTAAAGACCGCATACCAAATTTCGTCCGTCTAGCCCAAAGCGTTTTTGAGTTATCTAGTTATCTTTGTTACAGATATTTTCAAAATGTGTTTTTTGAACTCAGGAAGATCTGAAACGTGGAGATTCGTCAAAATCTCGAGTTCGAATTTTTTAACAAAGACTATACTTTCTCTATACTAGGTATATTAGAAATTAAAATAACTCTCTAAAATTTCATGAAAAATTTTTAATGAGCGGGAAAAAATTTAGCAAATAGGAAATAAGTATTGAATTTACCCTTTCACAATGGTGAATGCCTTCCAACAATGTCAATCTTTAAATACTGATTCACTCTCGCTAATATTCTTTCTGATAATATGAACATGAGGACAATATTTATAAATGTTGTAACTTCACTTTTGAAATATCATTAGTATATGATGAGTGTTTATATAGCAAATGTTTTATACAATTTATGAAGTAGTAATTTCATTTTACAAAATATACTGTTCTTGTACAGTAGAAAAGAATTATATCAAAAAAATTTCTAGATATTCTGTGCTAATTGTAGGCAAAATAGAAAATGATTATATTTCTATAATTGAAACAGAAATCTATGCATTAATATGGCTCGTATTTTATTGATATGTTACTTTTTGAAGATACCAGACACATAATCATTACTAAATGAAAAAGAATGAAAAGTGGCGAATAATTTTGCAATTCTATCGAGTTTTAGCAAGGTTTTGCAGACACTTCTCACCGTTTTAGAATGACTTTTCAAAATGCATTTTTAAAATATATAATATACTATGTACATACTAATGCAGATCTAATTGATATGGTAAACTTACTTAAAATTTTAAACTATTTATTTTCTCCCACTAGTAAAAATTGAACAGCTATAAGAAATTTGTTAAAATAAAATTAATTTTTTACAGAATATCTTCTTTCTTTTCTACTCTTGATATAATGTTTGAAAATGAACTAGAATAACGTTTGCTGAAATAACACAAATGTAATTAATTAATTTCAATCCTTTAAGCTTTCAGACTATTCGATAAATGAAAACAACTAAAAATATTAAAAAATAGCAAGCGTTAACTTATCCCGATCTTATCATCTACTTGATGATGATGATTGAACAATCAGTCATGCGCACATCATCAAGCAAAATTTGTAATAGAGGATTCTGTGTCGGAGATGGAAGGAAAGACAACTGAGGGAGTAACTCGTCAGGATTTGGTTTGGTTTAGTTATATTAACGTCCCGTTTGAATCACCACTTGGGCTATTTTGGGACGGATCTCGTAATTTTGAACCGCGGTCAGATGACGAGGACGACACCTGAGCCGGCATCACCCTCTCCACACCAGAGGGAGGAAGTTTGGTCAGGACGTATTTAACGTGCAACAGACCCCCTTACACGATGGTTCTTCGGTGGAATCGGGTCTCGAACCTGAAGCCCTCCGGTTTCGAAGCCGACACCTTACCACCAGGCCACGGCCGCCTAACTCGTCAGGAAGTGGATAACCTTGGACAGTTGTCACTTTCTGACAAGTATTCTTGAACGCTTATTCTTGGAGCAGAGTGTGGCATAGCCTGAATTTTCAGTGATTGCCTTTATCATGGATAAAACCACAATATGAGATCACTTATGAATATATACTATATAAGAACGAGGATAAATTCTTGCCCAATATACATGATGGAAAATTTTATTTTATATGTTCTATGATCCTTACCTACTCCATTTGTCCAAAGATTGCTATAGGCTGATGAGGAGTATTATGATGTAAATTTAGCATATTCAATTTGTATGCATGAAGAAAGGCAGATCAACATTTTAATAGATGTGAATGTATAACCTTTTTGCTATTATTGTGTCTGCTTATGATATTATGTTTAACCTTTGAAACTTTGCAGCCAGTAATTCCCAATCCATCTATTGTATTCCAAAATTTGCTAAATAATAAATATTTCAACATTAGTTTGTGCCATCACTTTCAGCATTTCGCATTCGCTGACACCTAAAACTTCCATTTCTGATCGACAAACAATTACATAACTTGCTTACTTTGTTTTTACCATTTGGATTACTCTGTGGAAAAATTTTTAACATCCAGTTTCGACGCATATCGTAGAGAATAACGTGTCTTAACTTTGATCTGCCGGATCCAAAATGAGATTTTAATTTAATGCCAAGACAAATGTCTAAATTTCGATTATTTATGTCATAGAGTTTCTTTAGTTATCGTGTTCCACACATGCTCGAATTGAATGCAGAAACGATGAATGTTTCTTTCGAAAAGCGGTGGATAGAGGTTCATATGCTATCAGAATTTTAGCTTAGGAATAATCAACATAAACAATAGCCCTCAAGATGTATTGAAATGAAACTGAAAACTTATTAAAATTCTAACTTTTCAAAAATTATTCTAACCTGGTCGGTGAGAAACTGTTGATTATGGAACTAGAGAATGCTTAGTTAATAATATTTACCAGTATGAAAACATTTTTCTCATGTTGTCGCTCGATTTCATTATTTTTTATTCTATTATTTGATTCCGTTGTTTAATATTCCGCAGGATCTTAATGTATGTGATTCAGCTGTCAATCCTCGGTTTCTCCATATGATAGCTTAGGATTTTCTTTGGCGCTTTCTTAGTGGATGAGTTGCTTTGTAGTAAACCATCTTTTCCAGTTTTGCTTTGATTTTTGACGGTACGATTCTTGTATTTACATGGATTGACACACCAATAAAAAATCAATCCATTGACAGATTCGGGCCGTGATTCAAATCTAGAATTCTGGTGATAAAGCA
Organism: Argiope aurantia; assembly: GCA_026543865.1. Taxonomy (NCBI): domain Eukaryota; kingdom Metazoa; phylum Arthropoda; class Arachnida; order Araneae; family Araneidae; genus Argiope; species Argiope aurantia. Next base: position 1,647 of record JAPMOR010095357.1, on the reverse strand, counting down.
GTATGCCAAATTTTATTCATGTAGTTCTTTCATTTTGAGCATTGCTCATTCATAAACAAAATTCCTATTTAGAGTAGAATTGAGAATTTGAGATAAATGAGATTAATGAATACATACCAATTGTCATTTCTGCAACTGCTTCTGTTTTTCTACTGCTGTGTTACCAGCCTTTCTAAAATTGATTTAAATTGATACCTCAGAGGTGTATAAAACATGACGATTCATCAAAATTTCGAGATCAAATGTTTTGAAGATTGCAACAGTTTCTGTTCGTGTACGAGGGCGCCATTGGGAGTGGCATCATGTAATGAGATTCAGTTCGTGCCACAGTGATTGGCACCATGTAATGGAGTTGGGCTAAACTCCGCTTACTTCAAATGCACTGAATTCTCATCAATCATCTTATGTTGTCATATTATATTCCAATTCCAAAGAGTCAACTGCGTTCCTGTGACACAAATGGAAAAACCTTTTTTGCAGAATTCGTGTTTTCAGTCCATTAAATTTCTTTTCTCAATTCACAGAGAAAGCTTTGAATTGTATTTCAGATGAGTTGATGAAACTGTTTTGAGAATAAATTCGACTTTAAAGGACTAGGAAAAATTTTAAAAAGAAACCTCAATGATTTTCTACATAGATGAATAGGTTAAAAAACGGTTATCAATAAATTGATCAATGGAAATCAATCATCCATTAAGAAACCAAAAATCGCGTGACAAAATATTTAATTAATATTTCTAACATTGAAAAAAGTTTTATACGTTACGTGCTATATTCTTTTCAAGGAAATAATTCTATGGAAAAGGCCTTAGTTACAATATTTACTGATTTTAGAGAAAGTGAATGACATTTTTAACCTTTTCTCTTAACATGGCAAACCTAACAAACATTAAATCATTCAACTATATTATTTTTCATATTATTTTAATCTTTCAACAGCATGCTTTATTATAGCACATCTGTTATAATTACAGAAAAACCTTTCCGTAGTTATAACATTCAAAATGTTATCTCAAAACAATATATTAACTAGAACGATGTACTATTGAATCTCAGTTCAAAATGCGAAGAATTAATTTCTTGATCGATATAATATAAAAGTATAATTCTACTTTTTAATAAAATATTTAATACAATGTTTTAGTATAGTACCATGATTTACTGTCACTGGCTATTATAATACTATTTTTTTTTGATATTTTAAAATAATATCACTGCATTTATTCACTTATTGATAACTACCAAACTTTTATTACTCTTAAATAATTACATAGTATACTTATATATCCCATCCTGAATTACAGAATGCATTATAAAATTTAATTCATAATAGGTCCATTCACTCGGGATCCACCAACCCAGGATATGAAATCGCAATGCATTGATGAAGTGGTGTGAATGTTAATAGTTTGCCCATGAGTATGGTTCATTTTTTTAATGAAAGGGATTTTTAAGATTCTATTACCTCTACTAATAATAAAGGAATATGTGGATGGATGAGAGTGCGTGCGTGCGTGCCTGTGTGTGTTAGCGCTCTACAAATCACATTGTTTGACATAAACCTTTGAAATTTCACATACGTTTGTGTGTGTGTGCGCGCGTGTGTGTGTGCGTGCGTGTGTGTGTATGTTGTGTGTGTGTGTGTGC
>JAPMOR010095349.1:39491-76935 GCA_026543865.1 Argiope aurantia | reverse complement strand
TGTTATACGTGGTATTCATTAATGATTCAAGCAAATTTTACTCTTTTCAACTTCGAAAAAACAAAACAAACAAAAAAAATCAACTCGCTTATTTCTCACAATTTCTCCGCACTCAATCATTATCAGTTTGGAAAACTTTATTTTACTGAAAATGATAAAATTTTAGTTTCATCATTTTCAGTTTGGAAAACAACACAACATTGTTAAAAAGCGGCATATTACAAAGTCAAGGTTGTTTCTAATGTTTAAAATGAGTTAGCGATCAAGCATGTGAGTTTAATTAGATATTTCGGTTTTACTTTTTTAAACCAAATCTTTCATAAATTACATAATTAAAAAGATTACATGAATTAATATTCGATAAATAAATAGGATAATTGCAATTGATACACTAGGATAACGAATTAGACACTGACAAATAACTTGCAATCTCAACTCAGTATTTTATTATACTATTTCCACAGAATTATTGCTTCCATTTTCTCCTCACAAATATCTATTTACAACAATAATATGATTTTTGATAAGATGGTTTGGATACATATTCTAAAAGACTGTAACTGACCTTTACCAATTTCCTTTTATACCATCTCTTATCTCACCCACACGTAGCGACATCTAGTGAGGTTTTGAAGAGCTATTTAAGTTTAAAATTATTTATAAATTAAATCTCGCATGGAGAACATTCTTCCAATCGTAAAAGCATAAAAAAAATAGGTATTTTTTATTGAATTCAGAAAAACACCAATAATTGTATTCAATATGAAATAAAAAAAACAATTTTATTAATTTTCTTCAATTTATTATTAATTTTTCAATGACTTTTTCTTTTAAAAGATTTGGTTCCCAAAATTCTAATTTTATTAAAAATAATTCTAACAAATTGAAAATCAAAATAAACGCATCATTAGCTATCAAACTCTTAAATCGATCAAAATATAACACGCGAACAGATATAATAATTACAACAGAATGAGAAACAAGGAATTAAAAAAAATACTTAAATTCTAAATAAAAATCTGTTTACTCATCACCCCTCCCCATGCCCTTCCTTTTCTATTTTTTCGATTTATTTCCGTCAAATAGGTGTATTGTCTCACAGTTTTATATTATATATAGAAATTGGTGGGTGCATTTCTAAAATAGGAACGGATTTAATTCGCAATTGAAGAAAAAATTCTGTAAATACGGTTTTTTGAAAAATGCCTCCAAGCAGGAAAAAAATCCGAGATTAACGGCTTTTGTTTGAAGACCAAATAGATTTTTTTTTTTTTTTTTTGAAATAAAAATTAATTTTTTGTTGTTATTTTGTTGTTTTTTCAAAGAGTAAAATAAATCCTTTCTTAAAAGGAAAATGTAAAAGACCCTTAAAAAAAAATTTTTGAACTTTAAGTTTTTTGATTATTTTAAAAAAAATTTACATTAAAAATAAATAAATTTAAAAAAAAAGACATCACTGCACAACAAAACCGTGAAATGTATTTCCTACTATTTGTTAAACTTTTTTTTATACAACTCTTTGTTGAGTAATTTCACGAAATGTTTTCTGACAAACAGACTGCAATTTATTTGCTGTTTTCTTTTTTTCTCCTCTTCCTAAACGCTTCAAAATCTTTTAATTTTGTAAACGTATTTGAATTAAGAGAATTCTAAAAGTTGTAGCGATACATCAAAGTAAGTGGCTGTACTTTTAGAGCATATTTAAATAGTACCAATAGGTGTTGGCGCAATTTGGCGCAGTAGCTAATTGTGATACTCCGTGAAAGAGCTTTTCATTAAGTAACAGAAAGACGAAATTTTAAAATTTTGAATTGTATTGATGGTTGAATTTAAAAATAAAAATCCTAAATAAACAGCACAATTTAGGAGGCAAAAAAATAGAGTATTTCTCAGTGAGAAAATTTTAATTGAACACTTTAACTTGTCTCATTTCTACATCGAAATGTTACAATCGAATTTATATGCAACTCTTTGTGTATCGCAGTTGTCACGTTTTGTATTCTCATGTACCGACTGGCCGGTGATGACCCTTAGGACTTAATCACAGTTCCTGCCAGTGCTACTATCGAAGCGGTCCGGCCATTTTCCGTGAGTCTGCGGGCAATTCGGAGTAGCCGGATTAAGGTTATAGGCGTTCTCATGTACTGAAGTAACTAATACATCATTTCATCATGTTCAGAACTTAGCTATCAGTTAATCGATTCATTTATTTAATTCTGATTCTAAATTAATAATGAGTAAGAGTAAAAAGTTTGAAAAAAAATTGATAACGATTCTATAATATTTATAATAACAAATATTAAATTGAAATTTAAAAACATAGGAAAAAATGAAAACTCAACTTTTTAGCGTACTAATAATATTATTTAACTATATTTTCCATTCATTAACAAGATTTGAAAATCATCATCATCATATTTCAGAGTATTGAAGGTCTTTGCTATTTTTAAGCGCAATGTTTTAAATATTATTTTAGAATTTTCATCAAGGATGTAAGAATATCGTTATCACCATGATAATATTTTCTCTACCTTCGGCTAATATTTTTATACAAAAACTCCCAATTTTCACTTTCTTATTATGTACCCCTCTCTCCCAACTTGCCAAGAAGGAATAGCATCAAGATCTTCGACTCAGTTTATGTTATCAGAAAAATAGCCTTCACAGAAAATAGAAAAATAAACCGACTATAAAACAAATTATTTTTTTCTGAAAATTTATAATCTATATTCTATTATGTCAAAATAAGATTAATCAAAACTAATTGAAAAAATTAAATACGATCAAATCTCGATTAGCGAGCACATAACGAGCAATTCGCATAAAGTGCAAAACAAAATATGAAAAGTAATACTTAGCAAGAATTTTTTTTTTTTTTTTTTTTGCAGAACAAGTGGCGTGGTGACGTCACACATTGGATTGGCTTCTATTAGTTTGTGTTGAACGCTTATTTGAAGACAACTTTTATTATCAACTTATCCCACCTTTATATTTTCCACCAGGGGGACACCTCAGAAATGAGGATGAGAAGCTTCCGGTATGTTGGTTGGTTCTCGCCACCCTGGTGGGTACAGAAATGAGGAGGTTGGCTACCTCCTATCAATAACGGGATGTACTTCCCACGGGAAAGGTTGTTCCGTGGACGGCGATGGCACTTAGGACTCAACCTTAGTTCCCACCAGTGTTGTTATAGCGGCAGTCTGATCATTCAATTTTTTTGAGTGTGCCTTAGGGCGAGTCGGAGTCGTCAGTTTAAGATTTATATAAACATGGAAGTTTTGATCGGAAGTTTGCTGCTCCGTTGAGGTTGAAAAAGTACTTTTGGACATTAATCGATGTATCTATGGCCAAATTTATGGGGCTAAAGGTAGATAGGAACAACACCGAAGAGCTGGTAGAAGAGCATAGTCAGAACAAAATTAGAGATTTGGTCAGGAGAAGAAGACAGGGCAAAAATCTTCCACTAAAATTAAGGAGATGTTTAAAGCAATTAACGCTTCGTATGTTGAGAAGTATTATTCTGATAAGATGGTAACTTTGCAGGCCACAAACATTCTAGTGATTGGATTTTGAAGCGTTAGGAAATAAACGTTCATAGATGGCGCTAGACAACTAGCGCGAGTGTAATTAAAAGAGTGAGGTCATTCGAGTGGTTGCTCTTGGAAGAGAAGGAGTTACTGAGCAGAGTAACTCGAACGAATCTGCACTAAATTTGTTAAGTTTTCTATTTGCTTATTTATTCAAAGCACTCACGAACCAGCCACGACAATCATATTTCATGATAATACTGTGCCTTGTTTTCAATCAATTTTTAGACAAGAAATATCTTTAGGCAACGCATAATAAATTATATTATAAATTTTTTTGAGTATTTTTTTTTCGGGTTGGAACAGAATGTCTTATTTTGTATAAGGTTCTATGCAAAATAAAATTTAAATTCGGATTACTTTCAATAAGATAGTTTGTTTCACTTATTAGCAAATATAAAATTAATTTAGATTTTTTTTTAAAAAATTTCTTTTCATCACATTTCAAAATATTGTAATTCAAAATTTGCTAGACATGTTGACTTGTGAATGAGTCAGTTGTCTGCCAAATTTGGACCTAACTGCATGCGCAAGAGAATCTGAAAACATAAAATTGCTCATAATGAATTTCTCATATTCAAATGATTCTCAGCTTTCATGTAAATAAATTCAAAGAAACAGTCCTTGTAAATCATAAGAATAATGCAGAATTACATTGTTTTTAAAGTATGTATTTGCCTATTTCACTTATTTGATAATCCACTTCTCAGGGTAGGCTTACGTTTTATAAATGCTCATTTTTAACCAGGTGAATAACATTTAAAATATCCATTTAATGCTATTATCAGCTGTTTATGTTTTCTGACTTCTTAGTAAAAAAAACAAACAAAAAAACAGGGTTTCATAAAATTTATCTTAAAATGTGTGCTTGCATTTACAAACCATTTTGCAAATGCTAAAATATAAATTTAAATTTAATTGTGAGAAACAAAATTATATGCATTGTTGAGTCTACGTATTTCACTTTTAAAATTAGGCTTAATTTGCTTTAAAATGAATTGAGCAATGCCTTTATTACGGTGAATATTCATTTTTAGGCAGTACAACCGCGAGATTGTTACAGTTATTTCGTTTTTTCAGTGATAGGACATTTGGAATACCGAATTCTGAGTATTAGTTTCAACTTCATTTATCCGCAACATTTCCATGTATCTGGGGCAAATAACTTACTTTCGTTAAATAAATAATAATATAAATAGTGCTAAATAAATAAATATAAACAATGCTAGAAATTAAATAATTTTTTTGTTATTTAAAAGTTTCCGATGTCATTTTAATAACTGTAGGTTCTTTTTAAAATTTCAAAGCTTCTGATTATCTAGGCTCAGTTATACCGGGTCAGAAAATAATCTCCTCACTTAAATCTGAAAAAAAAAAAAGCACGCATAAATATTTAGAAACTAAATTAGCATATTATTTTCTGACATGAATGTTTCGTCATTTCGCTATCAAATATTTGGATTGAATGAAAAATTGTCAAATTCACAAAGCTTCAAATACATTTTGAAATAATAGAAACCATCGTTCTTTTTAACTTGTATAGCATATTCCCCTAATATTAACTTTGATGTCTAGACTTTGACAATAATTAGAGAAAAAAAAACTTTCCTCCTCTTTCAATTAACGTAAAGAAACATCCCAGGCAGAAATTTCAAAACGATATACTGTGCACGGGTTAAGTTTCATTTTACGTGCAGAATCAACAGCCGTCGATAGCTCAGTTGGTAGAGCGGTGGACTGTAGATGGTAAACCATAGATATCCATAGGTCGCTGGTTCGACTCCGGCTCGACGGATGATTATTTTTACTTTAGAATGTTTCATTTTTCCTTAATCTTTGCGTTACAATTACTTTTGCTAATTTTACACGTTGCTACAATGATACCAAGTTTATTTTCAAGATTTTTTTTTATAACGACTTATATTACATTAAATAATTTTCTACTGCAGTAATTTTTTGATTAACACTGTTTTTATGCAATTCATTCGAAATTCATACCTCTGATTACGGTTAATTATACTCAGAAGTATAATTTATCTATAAGAGAAACTTAAAGCTAGATTCTTAAAAATTAATATTTTTCTTGATTCTGAATACAAGACATTTGAAGCTTTTTTTATAAATGTATAAAAATAATTATACACTTTTATTTTTCTTTAATATTTTGAGCTAATGATTTAAAAATTATAGAAATAACACTAGAGATTATTCCTTGCATTTAGCTTAGAATTGGGATCTTGTTTCTATTCTTAATTTAAAGCTGGAATCATCTTTTAATTACTTTCTAAAATTTATAAAATAAGATTATAATATAAAATTTTAAAAAGAATTGATATTAATAAATATATTTTTCATAATAGTTGTATATAGTTTAATAGATGTTTCTAATTTAACTGATGAATCTTAATATATTTTCCTGAGATTATTGCTATATACTGTGATAAAAAAAAATAATTCATTCTAAGGATTTTAAATTATATTTCTATTCTATATTATTTATTTTCAATATTTTATTGCAATCTGAAACAATGCCATCCTTGCGCCCAATGCAAGATTTCTAAATAATACTTTATATGTGTACCTGTAAAAGAGATCTGTATGAGCAACTATTTTACCTGCTTGTAATTAATTAATATTTGTTTTATAATTCTTAATAAATACTTATTAAGTTCATAAATACTTAGTAAGAATTTTTGTTTCCTTTCAGGGTCAATGTCCCACTGGCCAATTTTAAAGAATTTGCAAAGGCATATCACTGCAAACCTGGCTCGCCAATGAACCCCACAGAAAAATGTGTTTTATGGTGATTTCATGAATAAAAGAAATATTTTGTGCCAAAATTAAATTATATGTTAAGTGTTAATAAAAAATAAATATTAGTGAAGATGTTCACGTAAATTTGAATTTGTGTTTTATTAATTTCAATAAAGCAAATTTTTTTTTAATTTAAGAAAAATTGTTTTTTTTTTTTTTCCTTCTGTAATATGAAACTTAATTTCATTAAAATTCTGATTAATTGCAAAAATATTCTATCGTTCTCTTTTTAAAAAAGAAAAAAAAACTTTTATTCCACACTTAAATGTTGCATTTTATGATAGATCTGATATAGAAATATAAAATTAGCCATTAAAAATTTTTTGGATTGTTATTTCTTAACACTAGATGGCATCACTATTTTGTTTAAACAGAATTAAGATTTTTTTTTATCAAAATTTTTTATTTTGAACAATGTAATATGATACGAGAATATTAGCCGAAGTTGTGAATTTCATTATACATTTAAAAAAAAGAATATAATACCTTCAGAAAGTAAAAAAAAAATTTTTAAAAAAGCCATCAATTTTTAAATGTTAAGATGTTTCTACTCATTTATCATACTTTCATTTTCTATAAAAGATATTTGGGGATTTCATATCGAATGTTAACTTTTAGATTCTTCAATTATTATATAAATCAATTTCTTTCTTATCTTATTTCCATTAATTTTATATCTGTTATCTTATTATTGATAATAAATACACTGTTTTTTCATAAATAATAATGAACAAAAGTACGGATATTTTTCTGCTTTCTGTTTCTTTCCTCAATCAATAGATGGCAGCAAAGCATCGAAATCCGTCAGAAATTTCATGAAGGCAAATTCTCAATATACGTTAACATTCTGCACGTTATTTTTTTCAAAATATTTTTCTTTCATTGATTCGATGATTTCCGATACATTGAAAGAGTTTTCAAATAATAAGTACGAAACTCAGTTTTAATTCCTTAATCCTATATAGAAATCCGATTATATTTCTTTGGTTGCTATTCTTTTAAAGAAGCAACAATTAGAGAATGGATGAAAACTGGAAGTTATATACCAGCAAACCAAATGGTTCATGAAACATTTGCGAATTTTTCGAGAAAATTATTTTAATGTCAAACCCATCGTTAACAAAGGATACGAAGCGAACACATTGCCATCAATTGACTTCTAAATTAACAGCCAATGCCTTGATTTTCAAATTCGTTGGAGAATTACAGAAGGCGGGCCCTCCACAAATCTCATTGTGCTCGCCAAAAAATTGACAAGATTTAATTTACTTACTTCAGGCGATGAAAAAAAAATCGTTTGCGACTGGTTGCTCACAAGTAGTTCGCGCACTAGATGCGACTACACAATGTATACTAACAATTACGTGCTTTTCAAACAAGTTCAAACTCGGTGAAACTAAAATATAGAACCCTCAAAATCCCAATTTACAGAAGTAATATAAATAAATACCGATTATAAAAGTATAAATACCTTTAATAATGACAACGTAAAGCCATATTTTAAATCAAAATACAAATTTATACTAAACGCTTCAATTAGAAAATAGCAAATTAGAAATGACTTCGATTATTAAGGCTTTAAAAATAGAATGCATTTTTAATTTAAAAATGTTACAAAATCAGAATAAATAACATGGCGATTTTTTTACCAAAATTTCCTCCTAAACTATTGAACTTCTATTTAAAAAATTATTTTAAATGTTATAGAAGAGATTTTGCCATCTCTAAAGAGGTACCGAATTGTACAAATCTTACCCGTACATCACCTTTTTAAATTATTCCTTGTGTATGCATTATGTAATCAGTATATATAATTGTTCAACGCAGCCTGTATCGCTGGAAAAAATTAAAAATATTCTAACTTTTGTTTCAGCTTCTAGTTAATCAAAGGGTTTTTTTTTTTTTTTTTTGTGCATATATAATAAAACAGCGCATGAATGAAAAATTAGTTATGAAATCGTAAATTTTACATTTATGTAGGACTCAGGAATCACTACTATTTAGAATCCCGCACATTTAATTACATTTAGGGCGGACAATTACATTAACAAAAGAAATGAACATTAAATAGATTTCGTCGAATACGTCGCAGGATTAATTCACATGTTACGTCGCGTCTTTCGTTCAGAGACCCGTCTCGTCTCGCACGTCTTGACTTTCGTTCAGACCCATCTCGTCTGTACTCCGTCTAACAAGCATCAACACCTGTTGGCCAGCAGATGGCGCTCGCATCAGGCGTTCGTCACTACATTTATATATTTTTAAACGCTGGGTTATAGCAAAGGTTTATGAGTCGAGGTTTGTTGATTCAAAATATTCTCATTTGGCTACTATTGTTTATGTTTTATTTCAGCATTGCTTTAATTTTGAATTTGGAATTACATCTTTTTTTTTTTCTGTTACTGGATCGCTATTTGTTTCCAGCCGATTTTAGTGATTAATTTTGATTTGAATGTTCATGAGCATTATGGGTAGAGAGCCGATATATTTACATATAAAATGTGGCGTAGATCATTTTTCCCTTTCTTTCACTTTATGCCAATGTGCACGAGATTTTCTACTACAACTTTCATTACTTAATGTGCGACTGTCTGATCCAAGGTGTTCTTAACAGAATAACAGCCGTTTAGACGGACTCATTTTCTTGTATGAAGAAGTAAGGACATGTGGTGACGCTTTATAAGCCAGATAACAGCTACGAGACATGAGAAATTTCTTTTGTCTTGTGGTCATGTTACGCGGCTACGAACCATAAGGTTACGAGTTCGATCCTCGCCTATCGCCAATAGCAACAGACATCTTAACGGAATTCCCTGACCGTATATCTTGGACTATCAGATAGTTCTAGCTTGAGTAAAATTCCCGATTTGCCCTTGTCAGTTTATAAGTAAATAAAAAGTATTTCAAACTTAGATTAATTAGATCCACTTTTTAAATAGTTGAGTTCCGAGTAATGCTCTTTTCTAACATTTATTCTACACACATGGAACACTTTTACCGTATTTCAAAGAGAAGAGATCTATTCTATTAATATTGTAGTCAGAGAAATCGACCGCATTTTCACTGAGAAAGTAATCGATTTCTATAAGTGTGGTGGTATGTAGATTATTATGATCTGTGCAGGAAGCAACAGGACGAATGTTGTTGGAAACATTTCTTTAATAATCACATTCACACACTTAAACACACACAAAGGAAAGACATTCACGCGCGCATCTTTTCAGTTCAGCATCACATCTCGTTCTCATTACAATCGCAATGCACTATGGGATGACATATGGGATGGCCTAATCAGGCATCGCCATCTAGTATCCAAAACAGAAGATAAGAGTAATGCAATTGCTACATAAGTACTTTCTTATTGTTCCTTAGTTGTTACTATGTAAGTATGTATTAATAATATTATAAGTAAACTTTTTATCATTTTTTTTAAAATTCATTATTTTAATACATTATGCAAATCCACACCATGTAATTCTGAAATAGGGATAGTCAATTTTATTATTTAATTTCCCATTGTTATTATTCTATTTTTATAATTTCAGTTCTTTATTTTTATGATAAAATTTACAAGTGAACATGAAGTTCAATTTATTTATCATACTTTACATTTTTCACTATTATATATGCCAATCGCCTTCGGCAACCACATATTCGCTTATGATATTAATCGTATTCATCTAGTATTATCAACCAAATTTGATAATATGCATTTTATTACATAAAACGAAATATTAAATCGTATTTATACAACAAACACAGCATTCTGATTAGCGAATAAGATCACTAAATGGCGAAATTAATATGCGATTATGTCCAGATATCGAGGCTGGGAATTCTGTGAAGTACATATATAGGGATATCTGTACAAAATTGAGGGAATTAAATCACTGATGAAATATCTAGGATTCACAAACTTTCATATGATATAAAATTTGTTTGAATCTTACAATAGTTGGTGTTTTGAGAACCTTGATTTTCTTAATTATTTTTAATAAGTCGATAAATATAAGAGAAATCCATAAATACAAAAATTCTCGATTATCTTCAATATTGGAATTAACGGCAATTGTTAATAATCCAGATAATGACCGGAAAAAAGCACAAATAACATGAAAATAATCTTGAAAAATTTTTAATTTCTTATAGACGACCTAACATATGAAAATACAGGATCATTAACAATATATCATTTAACTGATAAATTTGTTGCTTCCTTTTTACACTAAAAGCGATTATTTTTTAGCATATAAAAAAAAATATTTTTTTTATATCTCATGAAATAATTTTTGGTATTTTACTATCGTGGACAAATTTGCTTTTACTGAAATTTGTAAGCTTCAAAATTCCAAACTGCTACATATAATCTACGCAAATATTTAATTAAAATGTTGAGTCAATAAAATAAACCGTTGATTTTTTTTTATCAATTAAAATAATGAAAACAATCCTATCCTGCGAATCGTCGAGTATATCAGTAGCAAAAGTAAACGAAAATTACTTCCCCATATTCAGATTCGTGTTAACTGCAGCTGAAACAAATCCTCTCGTTCTTTTGACACCGGATGTTGGCGCTTTTGACACGAGGGAAGTTCAAATTCATCCTTCTTCATGCTTAGCTGCCTTCCCGCCACGAGGCTTACGAAACACTACAAAACGAAGCTTTAGTGGCCCTTTTTTTATTATTTGTTTGTTTGTTTTAACTTCCCCATGGAAGAGTCACAACGAGATACTTTTTTTATATATTTATTTTGCGCTGGCAAAAAATGTTACCTAATTAATTTGCTTCTTCGCAACTGCTCGTTACCTTTGCTTAATTTTCCTGGCTCTTTTTGTAATGTGCCAAAAGACGTGAAAAAAACGATCTTCGAAGCTGAAATTATAAGATAACAAAAAGTGGCAAATACCGCATTCAGTAATTTTATGATAAATAATATCATTGAACATTAATAGCGTATTCTAAGAAGATTTTAATGATCAAGTGTATTTTAATAATTTTTTTAGGAAAAAAATCTTTGCATTTCTAGACCGAAATCTCGTATCAGGAAAATATTTTACCATTGATTTGTTTGGCTTGATTGCATCAGTCACTGCATTCTATATGCAATGATTTTTATAACACTTTACTTAAGAGTATAATATTCACTTATCTTTTTGCCTGTTTTATAGCAGCTTTGTATAGAATTAAGTTTTTATTTTTTTTTTTTACATAACGATTTTAGCACTGTGTATCAAACAGTTTACAGGCAGTAATATACAAGCCAAAGAAACAATCCAGTTACAATGTGCAGTCAATATTTTTGTAATATTTATTATTCAAAAAACTCATTGCATCGAGTTATATATAAAACCAAAGTGTTCTACTGCAATAAGTAAAAAAATATATAAATATGTGCAGCAAAATTAAACGTATGGACCCTCTTACGATAAAATGCAAATAATTTTGAATCTAGAATTCAAATTCAAATTCAGCATTTTCGATAGTTCTGTTAGTTTGATTTGCACCAGTCCCTGCATTCAATATAGAACGATTTTTCTAACACTTTACTTAACAGAAAAATATTCTTTCTGCCTGTCTGCCATATCGCAGCTTTATGTAGAATTAATGTCTTTTTTTACATAACGCATTGTAATAGCATTGTATCTGAAATAATTATCTGTAAATTACTTGATAATAAATATCAAGTAATTTACAGGTAGCATATGCAAACCAAAAAACATAATAAAGCTAAAATGTGTACTCAATATTTTTGTAATATTTATTATTCAAAAAAACTTATTGCATCAAGTTATACATAAAACCAAAGTATTCTACGGTAAATAGTAAAAAACAGAAAAATGTGTGCAGTGAATTTAAGCTTATGGACCATCCTATGATACAATGAAAATAATTTTCAATCTAGAAACCAAATTAAAATTCAGCACTTTCTGTCATTTTATCTCTGATCGAATTTTACTAAATTCACCGTTTTTAATCTTAATTAACAAAATTTAAAATATTTGGTCAAAACAGGTATCGTTTTTCCTTATATTGTAAAAAATATCTCGTTTTTTTGTTGTTTATTTTATTAAGTATAATAACAACGAAAAAAATATATACAGCGTCTCACAAAAGTGATGGGACACTTGTGCTTTAAAAAAGGAAACTGTAATAAAATAAATAAATAAACATGTACAAAAATTTTTTGGGTGTGTTTCATATTTAAAGTTAGTAACAATTATTACATAACATACATTTTGTCAAAATATTAAAATATTAATTTAATAAAAATATAATTGTTTAGAACGGAGCAAAAAATGGCTCACATAAGTGATGGGACACTTACTTTTTCATCAAATATTTATCCAAAAATTTTACTTTTTAAAAGGTTTTAATATTTTGTTGGATTTCCTTTTACTTTTAAAATATGATTTAATCTTCTTGGGATGGATTCGACGAATTTTTTTGTGATTTATGGAGTGATTTTACCCCATTCTTCTTGAAGCACCGATTTTAATTGTTGTTTTGAAGAAATGGTGTGTTTGCGTATTCTTGATTACAATTCTTGCCAAATATTCTCTATGGGATTTAAGTCAGGAGATTGTGGTGATGTTTTTATTATTTCAGGACAGTTATACGGCAGTCAGAGTCTAACGTTCAAAGCAGTATGCTTGGGGTCATTGTCCTGATAGAATTTAAAATCGTTATGAAGGTTCAATTTTCGTGCTGAAGATTTCAAATTTTGCTTTAAAATGTCAATATACTTGTACTGATCCATTATACTGTCAATATAAACATGATTACCAACTCCAACGGACGATATACACCCCCATACCATAACTCCTCCACCACCATGTTTTACTGTTGGCACCAAGTCTGTTTGCGAAATTCTTCCCTGGGTTTTCTCCACACCAAGATTCTACCGTCAGAACCAAATATATTAAATTTACTCTCATCAGCAAATATAACTTTCTTCCAGTAATCAGAATTCTTATTTATGTTGGATTTTGCAAAAGCTAGTCTGAGTTTTCTATTCTTTTCACTTACGAAGAATTTTTCTGTGGCTACTCTACCGTGATATCCAGCAGATCGAATTACCCTTCTAACAGTCTCAGGATTAACAATTATTCCATATAATGCTTGTAAATCAGCAGCAACTTTAAAAGCACTCTTTCTTGGATTTTTTTTAATATTTCGAACTATAATTCGCTTTATTCCATTGGATAGCTTTGAGGGTCGGCCAGGTCTTCTTTTATCTTGAATAATATGATTCTTTTTATATCGTTTAATGATACTGAAAACTGTTGAAGGACTCAAGTTAACTGTTTCAGCAGTTTTTCTAATAGATTTTCCACCTTCAATATGCAAATTAATAACTAATTTTCGAATTTCAGGTGAAGTTTCTTTTCGTTTAGCATTCATGGCTGCACAGAGCTAAAAAACACAAAAATTCCAAAACAAACTGGAAAGAAATACTGCAGACGATTTTATAAATTATTGCCAATTGCTTTTTAGTAAAAATAAAACCACCAAAAATATTTTTATTGCTTATTTCAGACGATTTTTGTTGCATATCTAATGGTGTCCCATCACTTATGTGAGTTATTTTTTGCTCCGTTCTAAACAATTGTATTTTTATTAAATTAATTTTTTAATATTTTGACAAAATGTATGTTATGTAATAATTGTTACTAAATTTAAGCATGAAACACACCCATAAAAAATTTGTACATGTTTTTTAAATTTATTTTATTACAGTTTCCTTTTGTAAAGCACAAGTGTCCCATCACTTTTGTGAGACACTGTATATAAGATTAAATCAATCAGAAATATGACTTTAAAAATCAGCACATAATTTCAAAACGAATATGTAAAATATTTAATGCTATGTTATTATATTACCACAAATAATAATATCTCATTAAATGTAATTAACAGAAAAAATACAGCTGAAGAAAGGACATGCAAATATAAAAATTCCTTTGCGCATTGTTCGGTTCGATGATTATATTTTTATTCTGCGTGCAAATATAAATTTCTTCTCTAAAACATTGTTGTGTTCGTGCTTGAAAAAGAACCATTAAATTAAAAAAAAAAAGAATCATAAATTAAGGACATAATGAGACATAAATAGAAAGATAATTAATAAATATTCATAACAGAGAGAGTTATTACTTAAAATGATCTTTGAAAAAAGGTTTCAACTTCATCGAAACATGCGCAATAAATTTTATTTGGCATATTTATAAATATTCATTACGATTTTCTCTTATTCGATTTCTGAAATATTTATAACATTTCGAAAGTCAGAAATAAAAATGGCTGCAAACATATAATATTTTTATTTATTTACAGATTCTTTCCAAGTTAACATACGAGAATTCACAAAAACAGGGAACTATATTTCTTTTAAAAATAAGCTAAACAGAACCGTTCTTACTGGAAGGATCTCATTAAAATAAAAATAATAAAATAAATGCTAAAAAGACTGATTGTATTCGAGAATACAGTAACGTATCGAAACATATTAATCAAGTCTATGTTCTTTATTCCTTTTCTTTCATAAAAGAATGATATTTGTTTTTTAAGCTTTTTACAAACTTTTTCGATTAGATAAGCCATGTTGGGGAAAATCTTTGTTAAACAGTTTTACCTACTTGAAATACACGCGAGACAGGATTTGAAAAAAGCAAATGAAATTTATAAAAAGAAAGTTTACATTTTTAATAAGTTATGTTAGTATTTTTACTTAGATTTTTTTCCGCGATGCACATTCTGTTGATTCATAAATAAAACAGCAATTTGAAATTTTAAAAAAGTTTGTCTTATAAAAGTAAAATTTTCAAATCTTGAAAATAATAATAAAATTGGAAGTCTAACTTTTTCTGGATATAACCCAAAATTCGATATAAATCTGCATTTAGTTAATGAGATCTTGTTTCAAATTTCTTCTAGCTCATTCTGTTAAATGGATAACATTAAAATGAGTTATTCTGTTCGCAAACAGACAATCAGACAACTAACAGACTTCTTTAAAAAGAACTTAATAATAATTCAGTACAAATCCCCAATTTTGTGCTAAAACTGAACATTATATTTTATCCATTTAATTTATTCTTTTCTTGAGTTATCATATCCATATACAAAAATAGCAAATAAACGGACATAATTGCAATAACAATTTTGAACCCGAAAAGACTGAAAACGTATCAGAAATAAGAGAATTAAAAATGCATATATAGTTTTCATTTTGTTATGATATAAGAAAATAATTTTATGAATGATGAAAAAATGTATAAAGAATTCCTCATTAAAGAAAGCGTAATTCATTCCGTAATTCATTCCTAAATGGAAAATTTATGTTTTTTAGAAAAAATATTCTCCTTGATAAGACTTTTTTAACAACCTAATTTCCAAACAAAAAAATATTCTTTTCAGTAATTTATTCTTATATAAATGGTAAATTTTACAAATTAATTACATTTTTAATATTAATCATGTCGTTTGACAATAAAAATACTTAATTTAAAAAACATTTTTTTTTTTGCTAAGAGTTTACCGTGTTTTAATTTCCCAAAATAGAACAGTTCTGATTTCTTAGTATATTAGAAACCTGAAAAGTCAAACGAAAATGTAATCTCGATATCATTAATTGAAATACTTAGCTTCAACGATTTTCATTAATCATTTATAATTAAATAAAAGAACAAATTTATAGTTAATCATCTATAATTAAATAAAAGAACAAATTTATAGTTAGCACCAGGTTCTACATTGCCGTTAAAAAAATCAGTTCGTGAAAGTGGACTGTTAGTTTATTCCTAACTATATTACACTCAGTGCCATTGAGCATGAAAAACAGAAAAGAAAAACTTTTGATGCAACTGTTGGAGATAAAGTTTAACTGCAACTTTCGCTATGCTCGCGTGAACTTCAGACACGCGCCAACTGTTACGATAACATCAACGACGCAGATGGCTTCAAGAATCCAATTAAAGCAAGTCTATTTTGAACGTAATCACAACAATAAAGTTTTTTTTTTAAGAAGTACATTGTAGTTTCTTAGGAATTATTTTGCAATCGATTGCTAGATAATAATCGTGGAAATAATACGTTTTAATTACCTCTAATCGCATTTTAGATAAAATCATGCAGAGAAAGGTTTATAAACTTTGCGACCTGAACTAGACCTTGAATTATGGTAATGAAGGGAATGTTTTTATAGATTTACGTTTGTGAACTGACTTCTTTTATTTTCCTCTAATAAGAAAAATTCAAGAATTAGTTATTTTAGTTCTGTGTAATTCAAAAATTCACAAAAATGTATTTTTTAAAAATTTAAAAATATAAAATGCATTAAATAAACATCATTGAAAAATTCTTGAGAATTTAAATGGCATAACAAGTAAACATTTTTCCTCATGAATCATGATTGCCAAACGCAAAATATTAAGAAGTTAATAATAAAAAAAAAACTATATTTTGCAGACTGATTTTTTTTCTTACTTTTTTTTTATAAAAAAGTTAAGGCAGTAGCTATTATAGCTATTGAAATTTAACATTTATTAAATCATAATTGCATCTGTAAGCCTTCTATAGTAAATCCCCATTATAAATATAATTATAATTCGTTATCTATAAGTCTAAAATTTATAATTCACTATTACAAATATTATATAATTATGGAACTTATAATCAGTTTTTCGTACACTCCTTATCAGATGGCGCCACGTACATGAAATCAAAATTTATTCTAATGGATCGATTAATGGGCCGATTTCAAAGATTAATTAATCCTCATTAATTATTGATTAAACTTTAAATATCTTTTAAAAATGCATTAATTTCTTCGCATGCAATGACGAGTCTGACCCGTGAATCGAATTGCTGAATTTTTAACTTTAAATACGCAATTAAGTGAAAGAATTAAGTAATTTAAAATGCACAATTCACTTAAAAACACTACAATATATCATATGCCCTTATATTAAAATAGAAATTAAAAGAATAAATGTCTCAAATAGGATGTATCATATAATTAAGGTTACATATTAAAGAAGTTATCATAGCTGAAAGGATTAACTTTTAAAATATACAAACGACTAAAATTTCAAACTCTAAAATATCAGGAAGTATGAAAAAAAAAATATATTTCAAAATTTCATTTTCACAGGGCTCAATTTAAATTTTTAAAAAAAGACGTACGTGTTTCTGCTAAGTCAAAACATATAATTTCCATTAACCCAATTTTTCCTATCGATATGTAGAACACAGCAACTACTAGTTCTCAAGATGCCTTCACTGATTTTTCTTTCTACATTCAGAAAGCTAAAAAACAAAATAAAATTTGGCATTTCATTTTGAAACACAGTTGTAAAACAAACAAAATTATAATTTTGTGGGATATCCTTAAAAATAGGTAGCTGCTTTCAGCCTAGATTTCACGGCATTTAGAAGTTTCGGAGTGTAATCCTGTCTTATCGCATGCCAGCCTTAATGCTGAAAGTCGCTTAGATCGGGTTTACCCAAATAAAGTACCATTTGATTTCTCCAAAAATGCACCGCTATCAAATACTCTCTGCAGATTTGGATAAGGATTTTTTTTACATTTATTTCACAGCAAATAAATAAATAGAGCTTCAATTTCTCTTCAACCATCAACAATAGATTTTCCGTTGAATGTCGAAACATTTGTGAAAATCCAATGGCTTTTAGTTAGATGGTTCTCATGCAATAATTTCCAGAAAATTCCAGCATATCTCCAATATATGTTCAACGCTTTGTCCATGTTGTAGGAACACGAAGATTTGAGTAATTTTGAACAGATATGAATCACTATTTCGAGCGAGTTTGTCGATAGATCATCTGGTTCCACCTTTAAAAGTATATAAGGGCTAAATTTAGTATTTTAAGTCAAAAGGTCTACCCGGTAGCTTGTCCTGGCAGATAACAGGTACTCGTAGATTTGGATATGGTAGTCATATTTTCAAATTTTTAATATGGCGGCTTTAAAAAGCACATGGAAACATTGCAAAAATGTTCAAGAAACGAAATTTCCAACATCCTTTCGAAAGTTTTTACTTTCAAAACTCACTTAGAAAACTTGGCACATTATTTCTATCACTTGCAAAGAGCAAATTTTAAAAAAATTGGTCGTGACAATTATGTAAAAATTTAATAATTTAGAAAAAATATATATTCCATTAGCATTGGATTTTTTAAAAAATTAAGATAAAATGTATTAAAATTGCTTACTTCATTTTTAAAATCCATAAATGTCAAAAATAATTTTGAAATTGATATGCATTTCTCATTTATCTGCAGAATGATGATTTTATAATATGGTCTCGCTTAAGACTTATTCTGTTCCTTGAAAATAGATAAAACGCTTCGCTCCTAATTATTTGGCATGAATTGCAGATGACGCCGATATCTAGTCAGTATAAATATGAAGCTATGACATTTTTTTTCTCTATTTATATAGTGAGAAAACCAGATGTATCCAAGTTACTATACCGAGATAAGTGCCAGATGTACCTAGTTAAGTGCTATATTTTTTATTGCTTTGTGTTATTTAATTATTTCTAGCACGCTCTGAACAAAAACTGCTGATTCCATAATTCCCACGCCAAGAGCCACATCTTTTTATAAAAGGTACCTAAAATTCCCTTGCCTAAGCTGACACGTGGCAAAGAAATCCCTATAAAAATCTCATAGTGATTTTTTTTTTTAGTTTTTTTTTATCATGTGAGAACATGATGTTTTGGTTAGGGGGTTTTGAAGCTCGAATTCGCGTAGGCAATAAATAAAGCATAAATGGCAATTTTCATCATCTTCTTTTAATCGCATATATATATATATATATACCTGCTTTTACCAGTGTTGCATTACTATCATGTATGCTTCTTTGAAAGCCGATGCGTTTTTAAAAGGTTGACCTGCTTTTACCAATATTGCTTTATTATTACGTATACTTCATTTGACAACAGATGCGTTTTTAAAAGGTTGACAACTATGACATCATAGCTGTTATTTTATCTCAAAATCGACCAAGCTCTAAAACTTTGTTTACCAGCCAGAAAAATTAAAAATGAAAGTTTAAAAAAATTATATTATATATATAGAGAGAGAGGGGGGGGAGGAGATAGAGACCGATAGAGAAGTCATGTGATTGTTTCAAGCCGGTTTAAATTGGTTAATGGCTTAAATTAATCAATACAAATAAGGACTTAAAAGTAATTATGCTCTCACATGATAACCTGAAATTTGTGACCGTAGATTTCATTTTAATTTTTCTCCAGTGTTTTATTTATTTATTTTGCGCTTGTGCCACGATGTAGACAGACGCATTGCCTTTTCGCTTCTCCTTTTACTTAATATGCCTCTCATATAAAATAAATTGAAATTCCAAAAGTGTCTCTTTTTAGGCCACGTATCTGCAAAATTCTGTTTACACATATATGTAAACACTCAATTTGTAGATAAAATGTAAAGATAAAAAAAATACTATGTGTAAGAAGTTTTCAAAGTAAGAATAATACAAAATAATTCTTTATTAATTAAAAGAAAGTCAAAAATAATATTTGCTAAAATTTTCATAAATTTTTTAAATGAATACAAAAAAAATATTTCTTTGAATTTTATTGCTTAGCTTGATAACTAATCAAAGGAAACAATATGATATTTCAAACATTTTTATTTTAGAAATTTCGACATCGATGGATTAAATTATTTTAATATTCATTTTTCGAAAATTATGCTTAGCCTTATTCACTTTTTAAAAAATTCATTTATGTTAATAAAGTCGGAATTCTGAAATTAATTTACCACACATTCCCCTATATGCTTGAATTTTCTAAGTCATTTTTGCATTCTCGAAGACAATACATTATTTTAGAATACAATACATTAATATATTTTTTTATTTAGAAATTATCAATTGATTCATTTAACTAAATTTTGATTTCATACAAATGGCGTTACCCATTAGCGATTTAAGAAGAAATTATATGATTCCATAATATTTATAATTAATTATGATTTATTCATAATTTGGGACAATAGAAAATAATCGGAATATAAAAATATACTTTTAAATAAACTATTAAAAGAGAATTTTTTCTTTATACAAATTACTCTCCTATGGGGTCAATTCGTGTGACGTAAAAGTCACATGTCATGAGCTATCCGCGCATGGCATTTAAGTTTCATCCGCATCGCTTTCGTCGATTTGTCTGCCATTAACGTTCTCCACCGAGTATGAAGCGGATTTTTTTGCTTACATTTGAAGTTATAATTTTTGAGTCATTTTCTTTCCTCTTATTATGTGTTAAAAGAGGAATAACTGGTGTGGTGATGGATGTTTTAATGCGAAACATAAGAGTGACTGTCATGATAAAATGTTTTCTTAATTTCCTTTCAACAATCCTGCCTAGGTTTGGCACATTTGGTATAGATTTTTTCAAGCTTTCGAAGTCGGTGATATGCTTCGATCATTTTGAAGAATTCATTCAGTGTATGTTCATTTATTAAATCGTAAATGGAATTCCAGTAATCGCAAATGTTTCAGTCATTTTTTAGAAAAATTCTTCGAAAAAAAGAATTTGGTAAGCGATTTCCAACAAAAACAATCAAACAAAATCGTGAGAGCATTTCTAAATCACTTTATTCCCATTTGATGAAATTTCTGATAATTTTGAATATGCTTAGAAGGTTTTAAAATTTTTACATGAATATTACATTGCATTTCCTAAAAAATCTTATCTAAATTTAATTAATGTAAGTAAACAAACTCCTGCTTCAAAAATAACAACTGCTATAATGCTAAACTTAGGTGGAAGTGTATAAATTTCTTAAAGATTTATTTTATAAATGAAATCTTTACTAATTACTGAAAATTGAATTTTCTTCTTGACTGTTATAATATATATATAATTGATGTATTTTATTAAACATGCTCTTAATTTGATAAATTGAATGAAATAAGATATAAGAAATATATATTTAAGTTTAGAAAACACATGTCATTTAATTAAGTATATAAATTAGTTAAGTATAAAAATCATTAATTAACATCAAATAATTTTTGCATTTGATTTTTAGTTTTTGGCATTATAATAAAATGCATTATGTGGTTTTACTTTTTTATTATGAGCCTTAAAGTTTTCTTTATCTTTTAGTAATTCATGTTACTCAGTTATTGCTGGGTAATCATGTCTAATAACAAAAGAGCAAAATGGATGGCTCCAGAAAGCATTATTACTAGTTTTCTAATTACATTTGCAGATTTGTGATGGATTCAAAATGAATTTATATCAAACAACTTTTCTATTGTTAAAAATGAAATATCAATAGTTTATTGTATTTAAACTGAAATTCACTGTTATCATAATATCATGTTATACCATTGTGCACCTCAGTGATTTCTGTTTTAATAAATACAGGTATTTTCATTGAAAATCAATTTCCATATCAGCATTTATTATATAATTTTTATTCCCAACTGCATTGCTACATGCATGTTTCACTTTTTTTCTATTTTTTCAACATATCAATTTTCAATTATAAAATTCTGTAAAAGCATAAAAGTATTTCTTCTAACTCATCTTTATATCCTATTTAACTTCTCTCTCTCTCTCTCTCTATATATATATATATATATATATACCATGACCTTATTCTTGTTTATTAAATTTATTGTATTGTCTGTTTTATTTTATGATATTCCTTCAATATAATTTTTATCAATGTAACTTTAACATTAAAAAAATTCATAAATGTTCTGCTTTAAAAGTATATTATTCAACATAATGTTTTTATTCGTGATAAAAAAAAAACTTGTTTAGTATTTAGAATGTTTCTGTTGAATAAAATTGATTTCATCATTTACATTGACATGCTTGTCATACTGTGTTTATATTTTTTCTAAGTGTCTAGAAAAATAAATGTTGATAAATAGTTTTTTGAATTAGTGAGTACATTGAAACATCCATTTGATCACATTTTTTCAAATAATTATATATATATATATATATTTGTAATGTGTAAATAAAAAATATGAAACTGTAATTTTGTTTGTTTTCCTTTAATGATCTCTACAAATTAAAATGAAATAACTGATTTATAAGTTGCATAAATTTAAAAAAAAGATATCTATACCTTTTATATTTCATAATTTGAAATTGTAAACATAATTTATTCAATATATACTAATTTGAATTTCATGTTCTTTCCTCTGAGCAAACTGAAAACCTCAAAGTCTCAATATTAATAAAAATCCTTACATAAGAAAAAAATGTAATAATTTTATTAGTAAGTTTTAAAATATTAACTTATCTAAGAGTAATAATTTATTTTTAAAAAGAACTATATTTATAAGATTCGACATTCAATAATATTTAAATAATATGTAAAAAAAGAATCTATGTAATTTTTCAAAAACACTACCCTAGTCATTTGTCAAAATGTATCCTTTGGATAAAAAAGGGGGGGGGGAGAAGGATATGGGAAAGGAAAGAATAAAGCAGCACCAAACGAATTAAAAAGCGACGTTAATTAATTATGCAAAAACAATTCCATTGAAAATACTAATTGAAATTTTAATATAAGAAATAAAATTATATAACTACGAAAATTTTTAGAAAATAATTCAAAATAATATCTTTAAAAAAAATCAGAAGTTTTTAATAATTGATCGGCTAGCGTAACATTTACAAAACAATGGTTTCATCAACGTTATCGGCAGACATCCCGACATGCGCAGAACGGGTGAAAATTGAACAGAAACGGTTTGTTTGGTACCTGACACGTGACCGTGAATTGACCCCATTGAAAGACCAGTAATATCGTTGGTAGCTTTAAGTTTAGAAGGGAGAAAAAAACATTCAATGGGATCAGAACTGAATCTTAAGAATTGAACTCATGTTTAAGATATTATCACCTTCTGACACGGAAAGTTTTGTTTGGTTATATTAATGCTGCGTGTTAAACTAATACTAGGACTATTTTAGAAATGGTGTAACATTCCCTGTTTCCCAGTACTGATAAGACATTTACAGCCAGCTGTGTCAACGCTATTAAATACTGAACTCCTCGAGATAGCCAGGTCTTTTCACCTGGGTGGTCTCGCATCTGTTCATTAGCGACTAAGTGAAAGACCACATGTGGAATTCCTTGTGCAAGAGGTATTGATCGTACCTTCAAAGAGAAAGGGGTGTCCAAACATCTGGATACTAAATGTTTCTCTTTGTGAAAGGACTATGATAACTCCGTGTTCCAGAATAGTCAGTTGTGAAAGGTGTGTCACACAAAGGACCTTCCCACGACCCACTGGCGCCGTTGAGAGAGCATATTGCTGAACCCCGATTGGCCGAAAGAGAGCTCAAATGACCGATGTAAATTAAGAGGCGGAGATTGTCGCCGAAATAATGAGCGGATTTTTTTTTTTAGGAGAGGAGAAGAAACGAATTGCAGGGACTGTTGGACTATGCCCACGAGTTCGGAGTCCGAGAACCAACAGCGTTTCAAGAAAGTCTTCGACTTTGACTGTTGTGTCTCCTACTACAGGTGTAAATAACTATTGATTTAACCAAGATTAGAACAAGTTGTTCTTTTGCATATATAGGGCGGTAAAATAAAGAATTGTCTGGAAATTCGGCTTCGTTATATGATCAGTTTAGATCAAGACATTACAAAGGCATCATAATTCTGAACTAGGGTCAAACGACGAGGACGACACCTGAGTAGACACCCCTCTTTCCAAACTTCCGTGATACCTCAATGGGAGGATGTTTTTCTGATAGATTTAACGACCAATGATGATTCTTCGGTGGGATCGAATCTCGAACCCAGAGTTTTCCAGTCGCGAAGCCGGAACCTTATCATCGAAACATCATGGCCCGGCTCCTGACAGAGCAAAAGTTTTTTCCTACTTTATTGAATATATGAGGTATAAATGCTAGCCTTTATTCTATAACTGGTGTATATTCTATCCTATTTTCTGTGATGATTTCTGTTTAGTTTTACAATTTGATGACTCCACATTATCCTCGAATATGAACAGCGAGGAAATCCACAAAATGGTCGTGAAAAAATGCGAAATGTTTTCAAAAGTTCAGAAAAAAGAAAGTTTTTATTTTCAGCGGGAGGTCTGTACAAAGAATTATGACTTAAGAGTTGATTCCTACATTTTCCAGTCAATAGTATTGTCGTTAGTTTGACATAATTTTACATTATCCATACTATGAAATTAGGTTTAACTCATCTTTTACGACATATCACTGCAGTAAGTAGGAGAAATCACTTTTTCTGTGTCATATCATTGCAGTAAATACCGGTAGTTTATACATCTGATGACAAGAATTTCGCCTTTTTATGAATTAAAATTTAATGTTTCAAGAGTAGAATTTGCCAAATCTTATTTCCCTACTTCGTGACTACAAATTTTTTTGCATTAAATTAATCGCAAAGAAAAACAGACTAGATTTATTTACTTTTTTTTTATCAATACATCACTGCAAAGGAAATAAACTATTTTAAAAAATATATTATTTTTCGCGTATTTAGTTTAGCAGAAAATAAATGTAGCATTTTTCTTGTCAATAGAAAAAAAAAGAATACCAATAAAAAAGAAGGAAATATTTAATTTTAAAAATCCTTTTTCGTTTTACTTCTATCGTGCCTGGAGAAAAACGGAGATTTAAAAGTATAGCCTACATTTTGCCTATAAGAATAAAAAACTAATTAAATTTTCTTTCTTCACTATTTTCTAACAGGGTTTTAGTAAGTCATATCACTGACTCTCCGACCCACCCGAAGGCACACGGATAATAGATACTGAATGACCGGACCAACGCAACAGCAATACTAGCGGGAACTGCGGTTGAGTCCTTAGGGCCATCACCGGCCACGGTATAACCCTTAAGGAAGTACATCCCGTCATCGATGGAAGGAGCCAGACTCCCACCTTTTCGTGCACCCTCCAGGATGGCGAGATCTAATGCCTGAAGCATCTCATCCTCATTTCGAGGTGCCCCCTCCTTGGGGGATACAATGTTTAAGTAATTACATGCATTACATGAAATATTACATAAAATACAGAAATTAGTGCCCCCATGCAAATTTTTCTTTGTTACGCATACTAAATTTTCTACTCAAAAGGACCGCCTTATAAAGAGCCCAATAGCTCAGATAGTTTAGTGTGTCATCAAATCTAAATTCAGCACAACAAGAAATTCTAAAATGTATTTAGTCACCCTCTTCATGAATGGAAATAAATGGATACTATAAATTATAATCTTTATTTTTAATTTATTTATGTTTCTATAAAAATGATTTATTCTTGACTACATGAGAAAAATTTCGTGTAACCTCGAAACATTGAGAAAAATATTAAATTGAATTTTTTTTCCCCTTAACTCATAGTAGATAAATGTTTATTAATTTATTTTTAATTTTGTTAGCTAGTATTGCTGATTTTTCTGTCATTATTTTACATTTTATTATTGTAAGCAGTCAAGTTTTATTATTATATTAAAAAGTTTTAACGGAAAATATTTAAGGAACTGTTAATAACTTTCAGACAGTTATTAGAATTGCATGATGAAATTATTTTTGCCCAAGACACACGAAAATGTGTGGAAATTTTTCAAAAATGCTAACTTCAGGAAAATTAAAATTAAAGTAGGCAAAAAAAAAAGTATTTTAAAAATAAAACCTTTCAGTTATGCAATTATAGACAATTTTTCAAATTTTTGCCTAGTTAATTCACTTGTGATGTCAAAATACATAAAAATATTTATTGTTTCAGATTTTATAACATTTACATACTATCGAAGAGTAATTTAAATTAATTACTTATTATTATGACTATCTAAATATTAATTACCTAATAATATTAATATCTAGATATAACTTGTTCGCATTTTAAAGAAACATTTGATGTTTTGATATCATTTAATTTGCGGGTGGTTACTTCCTACGACTTTCTTGAACAATATAAAATGGAGTGTTTACATAACTAATACTAATAGTAAATGGCATAACATATACTAACTTAAAATGCTTATTTCTCGTTATTAAATCCTTAAAAATTTATAATTTAGTTCATTTAATCTTAAAAATATTTTAATTATTAGCTTAAAATCTGTATGTAACAGTATGCTTATAATATTCATATAAAGCATTTAAAATTGTAGATATCCTATAATAATGGTAAGTGTCAAAGTATTTTAAATCAGATAGCATAAAAAAAGGCACTACGTTTGTTTGTTTTTTTATCTACTGAAATCTGGAATATTGTAATCTTATTGGAATATGCCTTCTAAATAAATTAGTTGTAAAATTCTTTAGCTTGTGCAAAATAAATTTAGGCGTTGTTTTACACATCTAAAAATATTTTTTCGGATGTAGCGTCACCTTATAAAATTTTACAATATTTAGAATATGAAATCTCGTAGAGATATATATATTAAACGGTAAATTTCTACAAAATTATTAATAAAATGATTCATTGTTATCATATATTAAACTGTATTCATTTTCAAATTTAAGAGACTAAAGACTATTCCAGAAAGATTTACAGAACTTAAACTGACAGTTTTTCTTTTATAAATTTATAAACTTTGTAATAAATATTAAGAAATGTTTTAAAAATTAAATGTCTTCATGTTTTTACTTAAATAATTGACGTATTCCTTTACTGAATTATTATATTGTGCCTTAATGCTTAATTTTTTTTTCTGTGTGTGTATTTTTAATTTATTCTGTATATTTTCACCGGTTTATATATATCTTGCTCCTTGATGCATTGTAAAAATAATTGTTTCGCACATTTTAAAATAAATAAAAACCATTCATTTGAAACGATCGCCAAATTGGCGAATCCTATAATGCGATACATGATCAAAAATGGCAGCTTGACTACATCGCAAACCCCAGCCCGTTGTACGCCAGTTTCGGTTCTTTCAACTTCGCTCAGGTTGAATGGACAATGAAAGAAGTTTAGCTGTCCCCCATCTGTTGCGGCATAACTTACGATCGTGCGCATCTTCTCTCCATGTTTCTCTAAAAATCTTTTTAAATATAGAAAAGGAGAGATACGACCCACAAGACGTAAAACATCTTTAAATCGTCAAAATTGTGATTTATTTATTTGGATTTTCTTTTTCACTGGAATCATTTATAATTAGGTAAGAAATTATCTTATTTTCAAATTTTAATCAATGAGCTGAAGTTCTCTTATATACACTCTATATGATATCTTCCTAACTTTAAATCTTTCGATATTTCCATGATTTATCATTTCATAAAATTAGTTACATTTTTTGTGAAAATGAAAAGATTACTATTTAATAATTATAATTGTTTCACTATAAATTTTATACAGATTATAAGAGGAGTACTTCAAATTTTGATAAAATGACAATCTTCTGAGAAATTTTGGAAACGATGGGATCAATATCAATTTTATTCTAAAACAATTTTATCACAGAAGGTTCTGAAAATTTTATGATATTATATATAAGCTATATAACAATTCTGAATTACTTTTGCTACGGTACTGGGGAGAATTACGCACTGTTTTGTTTACTGTGTTGCAAAAGGCGTATTATTTGCTGAGCTGGAAAATTTAAAACATTTTTTTCTTATATCTATTTAATTGATAGATAGTATAATCCTATCTTCCTGCAGCAAATTAATTGAATTTTTAAAAAAACAAATACAAATTTTCATTTTTAAGAATACAGAATTATATATTTATAATGATCAAATTTTTATGACTTAATACTATTATTTCTTAAATATACTCCTATCATATTTCCAATGATAGATATTTTAATTATATTAGCAGCATATTATTTCTGCAAAGTGCGCCAAGACCTGTATCAAAGAAGTATTCATTTAACAAATTATAATTTCAAACGAAAATTCTTTTTTTTTTCTTTTCAAGATAATTAGAATGAAAGAAATAAATATCAAAAATTTTGTTGTGGTTCTTAGTTCATTCCATTAATTCAGAAGCAAAAATTAATAATTTAATTTTAAAGTCAAAATCTTAACATCACGCGTGTAATTTAATTCTAATTTAATATATGAAATAACAAATAAAATTTTTTGTAAGATCTTAGTTTTTAAAACGATATTAATTGCTGTAAGCTCATAAACATTGTTAAAAAATATATATTTAATCGGTATTCTCAGAGAGAAATTTAAATTCACGAACAGCGATAATATCTCGGCTATTATAATTAAAATCAAATTTTATAATCCGATGGTTTCAAACATTTGCGATATACTAATAAAAATAATGCGGTATACTAATAATTAAAAGATTTAATCTGAAGTATTGCGAGAAATGTATTTAATTTTTCCGAAAATTTTATTGTTTGACATGTTTAATTTTTATACAGAACATACATTTCATGATTTATGCTATTTTAGCTTTAAATGATATTGTTAATGGAGTACATGACACAAACTGTTTTAAAACTATTTTAATTTTTTATTATTATTTTGTGATTTTTTTAAAAAAGCAACAGAAAAAAAAAACATGAAAAAATTAATGCAACGATTTCGATTTATTTGCATTTAAAAAGAATAAAATTTTTTAGGTTTCAAAATAAAATAATGCTCTAAGATTTGAATTTTTTTTTCTATATTATATTTTCTTAAGACAATTTTGCTGTTGTTGAATTTATTCATTCACCAGAGTTCATTTTTTTACATACTCTTTTAGAAAACAGAAAATGAAATTTAATATTTATTTGAAAGATAAAAGAAAGAATATATAAAAATGTGAAAGAAAAAAATTCTTTAAAATCCTTTGAATATTAATTAGTTAATTTTATATATTGATAGAACTGCTTATTTAGATGTGAAAAAGGGGCGTCTTTCTATTCCATTCTGGATTATTTTTTCAATCAGGGGCAAAAGTTGAATATTCAGGTAGTCACAATATTTTTCTAAGCCGTCCTATTACATTCAAATAGCTTACAATAATAATAGCGTCTGCACATTTCATCGGTATTCTTTTCAAGCTTCAAAAATTTTCATTGTTTTTAATTTTAGAGTTGTTTTTAATTTCAATTTTTAATTTAATTCTTTTTAAATATATTTTATAAAAATTAAATTTGAAATTTTAATCTCTTTCCCAATTACAGTATGTTTTGTAAAAACATGTAATTTTTCTGCAGTTGTATCTGTTATGTTAATGTTGTCTAATACAAAAAAAGTACAAAATTATTTTAATATCTGAAAATAATTTGCGAAACTATTAATAACTTAAAGGAATTCTTGAATCTCTTTTTCCTCCGAATATCTAACATATACGTGTACGGAATATGTTCATAATTCATGAGAAACACTTTAAAAAGTGGTACAACCAAATTCAGCGAATTTTTTGGTAAGGAATGTGCGAGCTCAAATAATTCACGGCCCATCAAAAAAAAAATTAATGGAAATTCATTGTCTGGACTGGCTTTATATTGGTAATATTTGCAATAATTACAAAAGGTTACGAATACATGCTTGCCAAAATGAATGGATTGCTTGGTGAATATTTTTTTAACTCTTATCTTTTGTGCATTCATTTGCGAAAAATATATTAATTATTTGGCAACAGTCAGTCATTGTACGGTCCGTTATTATTTATTTAATAATAGTAATAATATCTATTAATAATAAGATTAGTACTCACTGGTCTTCTTTGGCCACCAACTGGTTCTCCGAAGATATTGGCTCGATTTAGTTTCAATTTAGTCGTTTAGATATAAATCCATGCCCATAATGCCTGAAATTTTCAGCTATAAAAGTTGTGTTATTTTAATTGTCTGACATACGTATGTTATGCTTATTGTCCATATGAATCCTTCTAAGGAAAATACTCCTATAATATCGTAACTCTATTAAAGCGCAAATGGACAGTTCCTCTAACTCTTGTAGCTTCACTTGTAAACTGCCCAGATTCTAAACAGAATCCTTCGTCTTTAACTTCCAACAATGAAAAAAAATCAGACAATCAAATGTTTGTTGAAACAATAAAAATTGTTTAAATTTCAGAGAAACAATGCAATCAAATGTTGAAAATTAGGCAATAATAATATTTTTTTCAAAAATCTCCTAAATTCGGAAAAGATTAATATAATTAAAAAAGACAATTTTTAAAATTTTTGAATGGTTTAAAGCTCATTTTGTGCCATAATATTTTCAGAGGTTCTCGAAGAAAAACTAAAATTCATTTTAACTTTTAATTAAAATTTATTAAAAATATTGTTTAGAGAGGCGCATTTCCATCTTTCAGAGTGTATACACGTCGAATTTGGTAGTTGTAAGTCAAATAATTTCATCTGTATAATGCCAACAACACACACTCACATCTTTATAATTAGTTGAAGTTAACAATATTGATTTTGTAAGTTGAAATTTTGAGAAATTGTTGCCAAAAAGCATTTGTAAACGATACGGATAAAAAGCCCTTTTTATTTCCTCTAATCTTCTGTTGTATCTCAACTTGTCATATACGTCCATACATTCCTATATTGATAATGCTTATTCTACTGTGTTGTACCATCTCAAAGTTTGTGCTGCTAGTTCTAAAAGCACTTTGTTGATAGTTAGGTACACATAGCGATAATAGTTCCCAGAAATGCTGTAGAACTATGTGGAAGAGCAAAATATTTGAATAAAATAAAAATCTTATATCTTTGTCTCATTTTTTTTAGTGAGAACATAGGTTTAAGGTTTTGTGTTCCTTTTAGCAACAGTGATGGATATCGGATTTTGTGACCTTAGTTTAGTTTAGTTATATTAGCGTCCCGTTTGAAGCAACACCAGGGCTATTTTAGGACGGACCTCGTAATTTTGAACCGCGGTCAGATGACGAGGACGACACCTGAGCTGACACCCCCCTCTCCACACCACACCACACCACACCAGCGGGAGGACGTTTGGTCAGGACAGATTTAACGTGCAACAGACCCCCCTTACACGACGGTTCTTCGGTGGAATCGGGTCTCGAACCTGAAACCCTCCGGTTCCGAAGCCGAGACCTTACCACCAGGCCACCGCGGCCCCGGATTTTGTGACCTAGGCAACACAGAATATGAAGCCCTATTAAAAACACTACACTATTTTCACATTTCAACAATTTTTTTTTTTTTTGTTATTTATATTAGGCTAAGTCTTATATTACTAAGTTTTCAAAAATCCGTGTTTCTATTAATTTATTATGACAAATAAGCTACTTAAATAAGAGTTATTTATATTAACGTCTGGTGTTTATAGACTCTGTAACAACTGCGAGAATGTAATAAAACTGATATAAATCTGATCAATTCTACTTCAAAAATAATAAATATCATCCAATATATTATAATTCAAAGAAATTATTTGAAAATTAATTAATTTGGCAACGAGACAAATAATTATTTAAGTCAATCTTTCTGAGATACCTGCCATCATATGAGATCTAGGAAGATGCCTAGTCTGACTTATCGGAAATCCTTTACTGTTTAGTAAAATTTCAGAGAAGAATAATTTAGCTGTCACTTCCAAAAGAAGGGGGTCCGAGACATTACTGACAGAAAAATTGAGATTTAATTTGATTCTTTCGAAATCATTATTTTCAAGTGTCAGAAACATTAGGTAAATTACAAAAACTTAAAATGAAAGTCATGGAAGTTTTACAAAGTAATATTATGAAGAAGTTATTATTCTTAAAGCTTTGCTCGAGTAATTGCAAAATTTCATCAAACTAAAAATTTTTAAGGACTTCTTCAAAGCCTTCCATTTGAATGACAATCAAAATCCCACGCAACAAAGTAGTTTCAGAAATCCCCGGCTTAAAAGTTCGAGCAGGTGCAAGAAATTCGACACCGTTTTGTTCTGCGGGCTTAACTCAAAGGTCTTCTTTGTAATAATCCTTTCAGGATGACGAGATAATAACCAAAATTACGATTGTCAATGTTTACTTTTAGCATCTGCCAAATTCATTTCTTTATACTATTGAGAAACATTTTGTTTAACAATGGGGTGAACTTTCGCCGATGCTTCTATGTGTTCAGTTTCACTTCCTGGTAGCTTTTTGCTTCCGAATTCTCAGACAATTTTGTTTTTTTAAAAAATTGTGCTTCTTTTGTAAAAACACTCATGGAGTTTAGGTTGAACGAATTATATAACAGTTGAATCTTTTCTCCTTTGTATTTTTCTTAAACCTAGAAAGAATGCTAAATGTTGAAAAGTAGCTACTTTTATTTTCTTTTTAAACGTATAGGTATCAGACGATTATTTTTACACACAATCGAACAATGCTCAGTTAATCAATGATTTGTTGATTGATTTTATGACGTTCACTTTATTTAAACATTTTGTGAAGTTCGGTTTATTAAATTACTTTTATATCAATTTTTATTATGCACGATATATATAATATTAAATTTTAATGCTTTTGAAAATTTTCTGGTAAAGGTAAATTAAGTATTTGCTATTTTGGAAAATAAACCTATTAAAAAAAAGTGCACGAAACAATTTTTATCGGAAAAGCATTAAAAACCACCGTTTATTGATTGCAAAAAATAATGCATGCAGGTTTAAAAATTTCATGGAAAAAAATTAAATATTTCTCTTTTCAATATAATTATAATACTTACATTATAAACATTTTTTGATGTTCCATTCAGAATTAAACTTTGAATTGTGTTTGCTTTGCGTGGTAAAAAGAAGGAATATTTGAAGCTAACTACATTCATTATTTTGATAGTTAAAAGAAGAATTAGTTCTCGCTTTACATTATTTGTGAGAGAAAATGCGAAGCACGACTTCATATTTTATTTACTTTAAATTGAATCATATTTAATTTTTACAGAAAAGATGTGGTTTCAACCCTATATTTACCGACAGCACTTTAAGGTGTACGCACAAACTAGAAGATTTTTTTTTTAATTTTAACTTTAAAAATCCAGTTTTTTTACTTTAAAAATCCAGTATTTTAAGTATCTAGAACTTTAAAAATCCAGTAGGCCATTAACATATGTTTAATCTCATTTCAGATAGAAAAAACCATATTACACTAATTATTAATTAATTAATATTTAATGAACTAATTAGCATGTTTTTTGAAACATGATATCTTAAATTCTAATTTGTACAGACACACAATTCTAGTTGGAAATTATGACTAAGATTAGTCTTCATGTTGTCTGCCTCAATCAAGTTATAAAAATATATAGTTTTTTAACATTTTTTTCCATCAACAATGAATAGAAAGAGATTTTTCAGCTATTAAAAATTTATTTCTATTAATATAACTTTTATTGAGACACAAAACATTCACTGTTTCGTACAGATTATTTTAATATATAAATAACTGTATTTGGTTCATTTCTTGTTGAGTTAAGATTGTTTGAATGAAGCAACATAGTGGAAAAATATTCTTCATAAAATGAGTTTAAAAAAACCGAAACTAGAATTTTTAGTGAAAGTGCCTCAAGAAAAATAATTATAACTCGAGAAATATTCCGAATATTGGCAACATCTCGGTATCGTTTGAAAGCTAAAGAATCAGAGAACATTTTGAAGCAATAAAAAAAAATATTCGATATTTTGAACGATTTTCGAAATTTCAAATGTGTATGTACACGTTAAAGTACCGTTTAAATCTGAATGATATCTTCACAATATGACTATTTTTTTTAACAGTATTTGAAAGAACACGAAGAACGACTTTCCAATAGAAAGTAATACATAGCATCTAAGAAATATTAAATATATTTTATTATTAACTTAATTAAAAAAAATTGTTTTTCCTTTATTCTGTATCAAAATTTAACAAATGATTCAAAAATAAATTTGAAAAATGAATGGTAAAATAATTCGGTAAATAAAGGGTTAAAGCAATTCTTTTAACAAGCTAATAAATAGAAGAGCTTGCAATAATATTTATGACTAAGTAATAATATAACATGGATGAAGCTTAATGTTTTAAAGTTCAAATTATTCCATAGTTACATTTAATTACTAGTATAAATTTACTATTCAATGCATGTCCTTAAAGACGATTAATTCTCGATAGAACTTATCATGAATGTGAAGTGATATAGTCATAGCATCAGTTTAACCCATTACCCTCATCAACAGGTGATATAGATGTAGTACAGTATCAATTTGGGGGTAGTATTTTAATGAAACCTAAATTTTACAAATGATAGTCATTTATATTTTAAAATGTTAGATAATTCAAATGTGATGCTATTTTTATGTTTGAAATAAATTTTTAAAACGAGTAATCATTTATACTTTTGAAAAGACATATGCACTCGTTTCAGTAATTATATTGTAGTCTAGTTTAAATTTCTGAGGTCGATTAATTAGCTTTTTTCTTTTAATTTCTAACACGAGATTTAAGACTCGAGTTCTTTAAAATTAATTTTAATATTTATAAAATTAGTTTTAAAGTTTTTAAAAAAAATTTATACTTTTTAATTTTTTGAAACCTTTAAAACTTTTTCAACATTAGTTCCCGTTTCAATGACAGATACTTTTTCGTAACCTTCATAAATAAAACGATTTATAATGCTTTCCTGATGTTGCATAAAAAATATTCTATTTCCATAATATTTGTCAGATCCTTTTACTCATCTTTACTTTTAAAGTGCAATAAATCTATTTTAAGAGTGATCTTAGATTAACAATATTCATCTTACTTATTAGTAAATAACGAAATCGAGTTCTTAAACAATTCAACAGCATATAACAAAACAATTTAGGGATGGAAATTAAATCGGAGATATTTAAATTTAGAAACATTTCTAGTGTTTTTCTTGGAACTAGAAATTGGATAATGAAATAGAAAATATTATACAAAATAATACATTTTATAGTATTCGCTTATATCTTTTAAAAATAGGGTTTAGAGGTTTTCTTAGGAAAAAAAAGATGTTAACTGCTAGAGAATAAAAAAAGCACTTCTTTTTCAATAAAGCACTTGTCAGTGTTGCATTAAAATTCTATAATTTATTGGCGTATATTGTTTTAAATTAAATATTTAGCCTATATTAAACAATTATATACATAGTCTTATGCATTATAATAAAATATAAAAACTTGATATTGAACATCTACATAAATAACTGTGGAATGCACTTTCAAACGCTTTATTAGTTTGGTGTTTATGAAGGATATAATCTTGGAATCGATTTGATATGCTAAAATTTTGAAATTTTATACACTTCTGCATTCTTTATTATAATATTCTATTTTGATATTTTTGGAATATAATTTCATGAAAATTTGATTATTCAATTGATTTGACCTAGTTTTAAAAAGTAAGTTTCGAGATTAAAAATAGTTTTCATAATAATGAATAATAAAATATAATTTAAAATGTAGAAGGAAAAGTAAAATTCAATGAAATTTTTACATAAATAAAAATTTATTTTTAAAAAATTGCTTACTTTGAATTTACTTCTAGATACATTATTAAAATGCAAACTGCAACATACATTTTTCTATCTTCGTTTGAATAATGACAATAACTGAAGGAGAAAAAAAAAATGGAGATTTTAGTTATTTCATATGCTTTTCTAGGAAATATACAACCAATGGGAAAACCTATTCAAGCTAGAATGTGACAGAATTGATGTTTTAACGACTTTTCACGACGATAGAAATGATAGCTGCAGCAATCATCTGAAGAAATGACTTCAAAACAAAACATCCTTCGTATAATAATGCGATTTCTACCCGTATCGGTTTTTCTTTTAAACTGATGGGAATAAAAGAACACTTTTTTTACTAGTTTCCGGTAGTAAAAACGTTTCCGGCTAGAGCTCATTTGAAATTCTATTTGAGTTTACAGCTGCTCTGCGATGTAGCTTTGTAGAGTACGTACGATTCGCCAATATATACAGATTTTCTCCTTCAGTGCTTGTGTTGTTTATATGTGACTCATTTGTTGCCATTTTGTTACTTGACGAGTAATACTGGCATTCCAAAAACGATGTCCTTTACTTTCTCATAAACAAAATATAGAAAGGATAGGAATTATGATAATAAATTAGACGGAATTCTTTTCTCCGGAAATTTCTCGCATACTGTCTAGTAAAAATCCTTCCCTTCATAAAAATTGTAGACTTCGGCAAGATAGTAAATGCCACAAGAGCACACGTGAACATTTTGTGCTTCAATAACGTAACAAGGAAAATCAGTATGCATTTTGGGAGGGTTTTTTTGCCGATTGACTAAAATTAAACCTAGACAGATTTACAATGTTAATGGCAACTCTCCATACTGAATTTCATTTGTACTGTATTTATGAGTTATCAGATCTATATTCTTGCAAATGCACAGCTGGTCAAATGCATAAATGGTCAACATGACAAAACCAGTACGGATTTGTATTTTAGATGATAGGTCTGTGTATAATTTATTTTTGTAGCTTTTTACGTTTTGTAATTATTATAAACCTAATTAAAAAACTTTATCATTATTTGTCTGTATATCCCTGTGCTTACCATCACGATAACTCACAACCGAAAAGACAAATTTTTAGTAAATGAATTTCGTTCAAATTCGATAAGAATCTGCAAATTTAGTCTAAAGATCATACATCAAATTTTAACATTCTAGTTCAAAGCGTTTTTCAGTCATCGTGTTCGCATACAATCGTAAATCCGAAAAGGAGTTTTTCGGTCTCGTCGAAACCTTGATTTCGAATTTTTTGACAATTTTATTATTTAGTGAAGATATTCTTTACATACTTCGAATATGAGAAAGTAAAAAATTCGATCTCTTGCTCCACGATTTAAACTTCCCCAAATTCGATTTTTTTTTTTTTTTTTTTTTTGGTATTATATGTCTGAACTTCAAAACGAAGCAATGGATGAAATTTTGTAAGCAGCTTTTGCGCCAAAAGTGTCAAATTTCTGTTTGAAAAGTTGGAAGTCCATCTGTCTATCCACCAGTATTTCGGTGAACAAGATAGCTTAACACTTCAGTCTAACAGCAATTCCAATAATGAATAAGAACAGAATTCCAATAATGGCACAGCAATCTTAACGGCTATTCCAAT
>JAPMOR010095349.1:2212-22984 GCA_026543865.1 Argiope aurantia | reverse complement strand
ATATTTCCAGCGCTTTCAAACACAAATTAAGAGAAACAGTTTAAAATATTAAGTTCACAGATTAATCTGTTTAAAGATAAATAAATACGCTCATTCTAACTTTTTTCTGAAATATTTCTGCCATTTTTGCGCGGAAAATTCTGTATAATAAAAAAATTATTTCAATTTTGAATTTCTTTTAAAAAAATATATCTAATAATCTATCTTTTAATTTCTTAAATCAAAAAATGCAATTTATTTAACAGACAAAAATGGCTTAAACTTGTTTACACGTACCATAGCTCACCTTTTTAATTTCATAAATTAAAAAAGAAGTATCCATAACCAAATGCAACATCTAGCTAACAAATAAAACAAATTCTTAGATCAAGTGATAATAAGCCTCGTAAGTTTAAATATTCATTAGTCACAATATACTCTTATAACAGAAACCTAGTACGATGCGTTATAATTTTTTTGAAGATAATTCGCCAAATATACTCTCACAAAATAATTGTCTAATAATAAACCACAATATATTCAATTGCAACAATACGAATATGAAAATCAATATTTCACAAGATAAATAATTTTCTCCCTATTTATTTTTTTTCCCTGAAATCCAAAATGATGGCTGTTTGCTGCCTCTTAGTTATGCATTCTAATGGTTGGCGAAAGTTTCACAAGCTTGGTAATGAGATCTTATTAAAAAAAATCTAATGATAGTTACGGATAGGATTAGGCGTCGTTATCGGATGATCCGATTTTTCAAGAAAATGCATTGGATTCTATAAATTCGTTTTTGTAATATCTCTACATTTTGAATCTTCTACAGATTTCTCGAATAATTAATAGGAAATTTAGGAAATTGATACTTCAAAAATAGAGATGTACATTTATTTTTCTTAGTTTAAAAAAAATTTTAATTGCCCTGAATTATTATATATTTAATAATAATTTAGAACATGAACTTTTATTGCCTTTTCTACGTTTGAAGATTCAAATAACGCTTTTACAATATCCTAATCTTTATAAATACTGTACTTCATATTTTTTAAATTTTATATTTTATTATAATTTTCTAAAAACAATATTGTTTTATTCCATCATTATTATAACCTTATGTTTGGTTATTCATAAACTAAATAATATTCAAGTGCTTTTTAAGTAGTTCACAATTTTCAAAATAAAAAAAAATCTTCCTTATATTCTTTTCCTTGTTACTTAAAAATTACTTCCCTTTTAGCATTTCATAATCCGTACATTTGCATTTATTTAATATTTTTTCATATATTGTAATACTATTTACTTTTGTATAGTCCCGCTCTGTATCCTTATTAAGTTTTAAACTTATCAAACATCTTGTTTAAAAAGTTCAAGTTTAGTAACAGCTATGAGTATCTCAATGAGCATTATTATAAATTTTACACATCTTTCAAGCTGTAAATTCTTCAAACATTTATAAATTTCTCGTATATTTAAAAAAAAATTGTAAATATTTTCGTATTTATTTTCTCGTAAATATAATAACAGAAAATATTGTGGTGATTTGATGCATTTTAAAGTTTCAGAATTCTCCGGATTCGAATGAACAAATTTTGAAATTATGACCTGGTGTCTTTCTGGAAACTAGATAATTCGAAAATGGAACAAAGCAATCGATTCAAATTTGATGCATATTATTTGCGTCAAAATTTCACCAAATATTAAGATGAGATTCAATAATAGAAAGTTTATTCATCTTTAAACCTTTCACTACTGCACCGGCCCAACCGGCCTTAAAAATTCTATACTGGCTTACCAGGCTTTACTTTAAACGATGGGTGCAAGATGTAAAGCGAGAATTACCTCGCTTTACATTTCAAATTCTGCATCCCTCATTTGAAACTGAAACCGCCCTGTCAGTATAGAATTTGTAGAGCGGTTGAGCTGAATCAGTAGCTAAAGAGTTAAAAACGCAATAAGCGATCTCGAAAATAGAATGAACTGGATTAATGAAATTTGTTAAATGATTTTACCGTTAGAAGTACACATTTGTGTTAAATTTTTGACCAAACCCCTCAACAAGTTGACTAGAAAAGGCCTTCTATTCACATAAGTGTGAATCCTGTTATACTGAAAAGCAATATAGGAATGAAACCAATTTTTTTTCACTAAAATTATAAATATAAAATTTTTATAAAAATGCGTCGAAAATAAACTATTTTAATAATATTTATATATTGTTTGTTTTTGTGCACATCAAATAATACAATAACTTATACTCATTTAAAACTGTTTTAGGCTTAATAAATAAAATTCGCTGAATGGTTTTTTATACCAAAATTATAGTTTCCTGTTCAAGTTTTAAAACTAACTGTGGAAAGGAAAAAGAGCCAAAATATATACAATTCTCAATATTCGACGAAACTCAGCACAAAACTATAATGCATATGAGAAAGTTAATGAAAAGAGTCAATTAAAAAAAAAGAGTGTCGGCTTTATACCATAACATGTTCAGCATTCATTTTCTTTTAATTGATAATTTAACATTAAAAAAAAGCATCTGAAAGGAAAAAAATGATTGCAAATCAGTAATATTTATCAATATTTAAACAAAGTATGCTTAACCAGTTAACTGTCCCGACCTCTTTGGAAAATGTGTATCGATAAATAGTGTCGCAAACATTTATCGATCACTAGTGTATTCATCAATCAAAGAGTATATGTAATATGAATGTATGTTGTAATGAAATAACTTATTTCAATAAAAGCATTAAAACTAAAACTTTTTTTTTACATATGAACGAAAAGAAACAAAAAAAATTAATTTATTATTTTAATTTGCTGTTAGAGAATGGTATTAAACAAATCATGGTACAACGAATAATAATCTTACGTGATCCTTTGATTTTGACTTGGCCTCAAAATATATTAAACATCTTGAAATTTATGAATGTTTGATTTTTTTTACTAAAATTATATATAATTCAAACAGCAAATTGTCACTACTTATTACTCCTGACGAATAAACTCGTCATAACGTCAAATGCTGTACTTTTTCTCTTACGAGTATACTAGTCAAAAATGTTTAACTGGTTAAGAGAACATTTAACTGAAATTGATTTATCACATAAAAGGAAACAGTTTTCCAAGAACTATTTCCGCATTAAAAGATGCTTTTCACTCGATAGAGCATGCTGCTAATAGCATTTGACTTATCATAAACAGCGAAAAGACCAAATATCCGTCTGTACTAAGCAATGGAACCTCCATGAATCTTATCTGGAAATCATGAAATCGTAACTGGGCACTCTCACAAATTTCAGGTTGTCCAAAGTTTTACTTATCTTGGTTCTATAGTTACTGATGACAATAACATCAGTCAAGGAGATTGAAGGTCGTCTAATGAATGTAAATAAAACCTTTTACGGACTAAAATGATTTTTTAAATCCTCACTACCATCAAGAAATACAGAATTTTTACTAGATAAAATCTTAATTAGACTAATTCTTACCTATGCCTCAGAGACCTGGACACTGACCAAAGCTAGAGAAAATAAAATAGTCATTTTCGAAAGAAAAATTTTGCGAGCCATTCTTAGTGGGATAGAAATCAACAATATTTGGAGAAGATATAACTTTGAGCTATATAAAATGTATAGCGAGCCATATATTATATGCTTCATAAACATAAACAGATGAACTGGGTGTTTCATATATTTAGAACGGATGATGATTCCATATTTAAAAAGAATATTTTACATAAACCTCTATCAAGTAGGAAAAGGGGTAGACCCAAAATAAGATGAGGGGAGTCAGTGGAGACAGATTTTTTGGCTATCTAAGAAAGAAACTGGCAGACAAGTGTCAAAAATGGAATTCGGTGGAACAGAATTTAGAAGAAGGCACAGATCCATTCTAGGCTGTCTAGTCAAATATGATGATGAAAAGGAAACAGTATAAAATAATATAAATGAACAAATTTCATTAATAATTTTAAAGCTCTAAAACTTTTTATCAGTTGTTT
The DNA here is from genome assembly GCA_026543865.1 of Argiope aurantia. Lineage (NCBI taxonomy): Eukaryota > Metazoa > Arthropoda > Arachnida > Araneae > Araneidae > Argiope > Argiope aurantia. Next base: position 18,996 of record JAPMOR010095349.1, on the reverse strand, counting down.
CGTATTTCACGTCTATAGATCTTGTTTTCAACAACTTTTTCAGACCTTCAGTTTCTAGCTAAAAATAGCGCAGGTTTAATGAATACTACGCTTAATCCAATTCGACGACTCCGTAATCGTTTGCGTGAGAAAACACCGGAAAGGGTATTAACTCCAACGCCTCACGCACGGAATTAACTCAATAGCGTAAATTAATTCGCTCGCGTTGCGCTGCGAAAGTTGCTTCGTTCTCTCTCAATTCCGAGAGTTGCGTTTTTCTTATTCTTCTTTTAGAACTGTTTTGAGCCCATTAAAGGGGCAACTCGAGCGCAAAACGACATCCGGAGATACAGAAAAAGCAACCCGAGGGAGATAAGAACATTAGCAGAATTTCGATGGCGTAACCCTTTGGCTGGGGGCAATAGGGGATGAAATCGACGGAAAGAATTATTTTTTCTAAAAAAAGTTGGAAAGCAGGTTATGACAATGTTTTTGCTTTGTTTTTAATTGCTGACACAACCGCGCGAGATGAACTTGTCAACCGAAGAGGCATTACCTTTTTGAAAAGATTACACATTGCCCCAGTTAGGTGTTTAGATAACTCATTAGAATGTCTGGTTTAGAATTAACTCGTCAGTTTTAAAATGTTACCAAGGGTATTAATTCCGAATCGGCGACTTTTTGGTTAACACAAAATCAGGAAGTTAACGTAAGAGTCTCATAAAAAGTTAAAAGATAACAAAATAAGGGAAGTAGGAAGTAGTCTATTTATTTATTAAAAAAAATTCTGATTAAATAACAAAAAAAAATCCTTCTCTTTTTCAAGAGGGTTTAATTAGGTTGATTCGAATTCAAATGTAAAAATTGTCATTTTTTTCTTTAAGTATATCCTTACTTTGTGTCCATTTATATTTTATTTAACGTGTATTTTATATTTTATCTAACATTTTATTTTATATTTTATCTAACATTTTATTTTATATTTTATTTCACATTTTATTTTATTTTATTTCATCAATACATTCATTAAGATAAAAGTTTCAATTTTTTTTTAAATGCTTTGGACACTGTAGGCACAAGTTGCACGAGTTACGGCCATGTTTTATTGTATATGTATTGTATTTCTAGTGCTTTGTACTATTTATTTATTATAATTACTTAATATTTATAAATGAATAATTGAAATAATTCTATCACTTTACCAAATTTATTATATTACCGCTAATTTGTTACATACTATTTACTAAAATCATTAAAAAACTTTAAACTGTTTCTAGGTTTAAAATTTTCCGTTTCTCTTTAACATATTTTAAACAGAGTTTTTCTAGTAAGAATTTTTAAATACATCATATTTTTTTGTGACCCAGAGTGAGCTTAGAATCAACCAATTTCCATTCTATTAGTAAAGGAAATTTTGAATAATAGAATGGAATTTGATATGAATAATTAATTTTTAATTAAAAATATAATTAAAATACTAAAACCACTTTCTTATTGAGGACTTGTTACTAAAGAAGCACTGTGTGCGAAATTTAAGTATTCTTTGTCCAGCAGTCTGTACTCTAAAGCGTATAAAGCATTTTTTGAATTATTCTTCATACAGTTTATAGAAACTATGCCAGTCTAAAATCTAATGTTAAAATTTACCAAATTTCATTGTATTTTCCAAGTAAATTATTATTATTGTAAATTAGAACTTAAATTTTCTTTAATTGGAGCTTGAATCTTTGACAATAGTTAATGAATTTGTGAAGAGTAGGAAAAAAAATGCAGTCTAAAAATTCCTTTAAATAAATATAAAATAGTTCAACATAGTTCCTATAAACACACATTAATCAATCCAAATGACAGAAAATTTTCAAAAAAAAGAATAAAAATTTACACCTATAATTCTAAAATATCAAAGAGGTATAGGAATCTCATAGAATGAATTACTAAAATTCAGAGGAAAATAAATCAAGACGATACAAACAAAATCTCGTTATTTTAAATATAAAATAAAATCTTTTTGGTGAATACTATTGAATTATACTATTTCAGTTCAAAATACGATAATTTTTATAACCTTAACTTTGTTTTCCTTTAAAATGCAGTTATATAAATATCCCTTTTTTTAAAGATTCCCTTATTATTTTATTTTCCATATAATGTCGGCCAGTATTCATAAATTTTAAAAATATTGTTTTATAATTTAAAACATTTATTGACAATTTAATTGCAATAATCCATTGAATTTTTATGTTAACAAATTTCCTTTTAAAATGTTTATCACAAAATGTATATTAAATTTCAATTTTCCTTAATGCAGATGTTATAACTTACTATGTAATATGCAGATTAACTTGGCCTATTCAGTAAACTGCAAAAAAAAAATAATAATTGTGGGTTTTTTCCCCCTTACGTAGATGATCTGCACTTATATATTCTTTAAAGCGAAACAAGATATTTATTTGAACACTTTTTTAATACATCTGAATCATGTTGATATTTAAAAAAAAATGCCGTAATACTTGATGTTAACTAAAGAAAAAAACACTAATTTACTTTAAAATTCCCTTGTTTTACCCCATTTTTTTTAATGTTTCACACAAATTTTAAAAAAATTATTTGATTTTGGATTATGTTTTTAATTGTTTGATCAAAGAAGGGAAAATAGACTTATAAGGCTCTTGAATTTCAAAAAATCGTTGTGTATGCTCATTCCACGTGTCTATACAACTGAAAAAGCGAGATTTTAGAACAAGATAATAATGCTTGTAAGCTTATTCTGCTGTTTGTCTCCGAAAATATCGGCAAAAGCATGCGTAAGGATTTTTTACCTGTCTATCAAAATGATGAACTTTATAGAAAAGGAAACAAAATAAAGTGTTCAATTATTAATCTTGAAGTTATGTTGAATATTTTTATTATATATATAATCTAATTATATATATATGATTAATGGGAATAATCAGTTATTTTTAATAATGGCCGATAAATATTAATAATAACCGATTATTCACATTGAACGTAACCTATATATATATATTACCTATAAGATATTTATCTCTAAATTGATTCGGTAACTTGCCGATTACAATATGAGTAGATATATAATAAATTATTACAGTTGATATAAAATACAAGTAAAATAAAGTATAAAATATAAGTAACGCTATTCAAGTTGATACTTAATGTTAAAACAAATCACATTATTATCAAGAGAAAAGGGGCAATTATACTAATAAAAGATACTGGTACGCCTCCGATTTACAACTTTTTGATTCAATCGGAATTTTAGCACATTACTCTATCACAAATATACTAAAACTTTTAATGTGAAACATTAAAAAATTGAAAGAAGAAAATTCAGTTACTTACGGAATCTTTAGCTAAGCCAGATACAACTGTCTGACTTTATTATCGTGCATAAACTTCTTGTTATAAAAATGGCGTGCATGGGAAAATCCAACGTACCTCCAGCTTTGCAATATTGTCAGAAATTTCAAAGCAAATATGTGCTTTTTAAAATTTTGATCAATAAGTTTGCATCAGTACGCATCGATAGGAAGGAAGGGAAGGAGGTTTGCTTTTCCGGCGTATGCTCCTGAACGAGTTCTTAGCTTGTGATGGGTTAACAAAATCAAAACACGAATATCGCAAAAAGCATCAATAAAACAAATGAAACATGTGCACAGAAACAAAAGGTAAGAGTTGAGAAGTGGGTGGCTTTCTGTAACTGTCATTGCACACAGAGAATCATTGATTTTCAAATCAAAATGGCTTCACCCATGGTTCAATATTGCCAAATAAATCGAAGAAATAAAAGCAAAAAAAAAAAACTTATACATTCATAACAGCTTATGGCAGATCACAACAAACAAAACATCCAATCTAAAGAAAAATGGGGGCCGCGGTGGCCTGGTGGTAAGGTCTCGGCTTGTGAGCCGTAGGGTTTCAAGTTCGAAACCCGATTCCGCCGAAGAACCGTCGTATAAGGGGGTCTGTTGCACGTTAAATCTGTCATGCCAAATGTCCTCCCGCTGGTGTGGTGTGGTGTGGCTTGGAGACGTGGGTGCCAGCTCAGGTGTCGTCCTCGTCATCTGACCGGGGTTCAAAATGACGAGATCCATCCCAATATTGCCCTAGTGTTGCTTAACAACGGGACGTTAATATAACTAAACTAAAGAAAAATGGATATAAAAATGTAAGAAAGTTTAGTAAGGTGAAACGAACAATAACCGAAATCATTTCCCTCTGATGTAATGGGCAAATCCAAAAATTGAGTGTAGACTCAGATATCATCCTAGAGATCTCATTACGGTTCAAATTATGAGATCCATTTCCAGATATCCCTAAAACAGCATTTACACGAGGCCAACTAGTGCATCTTTTGGAAGGCCACGCCTACCTCAGAAACATCACATGACCTCAAAGGGACAATGGCAAATGGTTGTCTCATCGGGATCTGAACCCTGCTTAACTTTGGTTAATCCTTTGCACTCGGAAGAGTAATTGGATGCATAATTATTCCCCTAATACAAGGACTTGTTTATTGCTCCGAAAAATGAATATTTATAATTATTTTAAATTGAATTTATCCGAAAAATTCCAACTATAATTTTTGATCACCCTACAGGTATTTTAACAATAAAAATTTTAAAAAAATAAATAACACATCAAAGTGATTCGCCATCTTGAATGACGCCTAAGAGAAAACATCCGAGTGCAAAGGGTTTAAAATAGCAATCAAATCTGATCGATCTGCTTAAAGTTATCTCAAACTCTTTATAATACCGACAAAATAAGTAAAGAATATAGTGAATCTAAGCTTTTTGGCAAATCTATTCTTCACATGAATATTTATTATTTGTATATTGGTCCTCATCCCGCCGGTGTGGTGTGGAAGTTTGGAGAGGGGGCACCAGCTCAAGTATCGTTCTCGTCATCTGACTGCGGTTCAAAATTACTAGGTTCGTTCCAAAATATCCCTAGTGTTGCTTTAAATACGGAACCTTAATATATAATTAACTATTTGAATATTGGAGAGCTTCAATAATATTTATAATGCAGTAGAATATCTTTTATTTGGTTGCAAAGGAATCTCTCCGATTGCGGGAAAGTTTTCTGGTTAATTGAATAATTATTTCTAGATTTTTTCTATATATGTTTTATAACGTCATCTATAAAAATTGAAGCATGTGAAAATATTTTTTTTACTCCCTTTTATACAAAGTAAGTATTGAATTCGTCAAACAATTCGAAACTGGGATGTTAGAGAATTTCCATATTTTACACATCCCGAGCTAGAAAACACATCTTTGGAATAAATATTATCAATGTTTCTCTCCGTCTGTCTGTCTGTTTGTGAACATGATAAATTCTACACAAATGAAATTTGTATGGTAATATGCGGTCTTTAAATTAAATTTTCAAATTTCTGTCAAATTTTAAAGGAAATCAATCATCTTACTGGAAGTAAATCTTTCCAAGCTGTTCGGATATAAATTAACACGATAATTACAAAACGAAGTGATTTAGATAAATAAAATTCAATACACAGGTTTAGGTTTAGTTATATTAACGTCCCGTTTAAAGCACCATTTGGGCTATTTTGGGACGGACCTCGTCATTTTGAACAGCGGTCAGATGACGAGGACGACACCTGAGCTGGCACCCCCCTCTCCACACCAGCGGGAGGACGTTTGGTCAGGACGGATTTAACGTGCAACTGACCCCCTTACACGACGGTTCTTCGGTGGAATCGGGTCTCGAACCTGAAACCCTCCGGTTCCGAAGCCGAGACCGTACCACCAGGCCACCGCGGCCCTATTCAATACACAGATTGAACATCATTTTTTTTTTTTTTAGTTAAACCCAACAAGCGTTTGCCTGTTTGTGAGTCTCACTAGAAATTTATAAAACGCGATGACCCAAAAACGTAATGGCTTAAATATATCAAATTTAGCATGTGATTTTGTTACTACAAGTGTAGAATTAAGCCAAATTTTTGTTTCAATCGGCTAGGAAAAATGCGTATAAAACAAAAACTATGTTTGTTGTTATTATTTCTAATGGCCCTTGTCATAAACAAGCCCACTGACTTCAAGAAGTCATTTGTGATTTTAAGCCACAGGTACGTGTCTTGTTTTTTCAGTAGTGCCATCTAGGGCCAAAAGTACGACTTAGCTACACACACGCCACAACCCTTTTTACGGGTCGTACTTCATTCATGCGCTTACCCACAGATCATAACTAACACCGGAATCAGAGAACGATCACCCCTGATCCAGTACCCCCAGTAGTATAACTCTCAACATGGAGTGTTCTCGTGACCACGACAGATTTACACGCGCGCCAGCCACCGCACACACGGGGAGTCTCCGGCCGGCGGGGTTCGAACTCGCAAACTAAGAGACGCGAATCCAATGCCCTACCAACCAGGCTATTCCGGACTCCACGAACTATGTTTTCGGTTATTATTAACCGTACGCCAGTGATTAATCATAAAAAAAATCGCAAAAAGTGACGCGATAGATTCAGTAAGAATAAATTCAAAAAATTCATGCCAAACGTTTATATTTCGTAGCTACTGTACGCCAATGATGTGCAGGGCGCATTTTGGGATAACACCTTTATTAGAGAGTATGCGAAAAAGTTTTGGAGAGACCACTCCTGCTGATTTTCTTTCACTTTCTCATATATATGAAGTAAATAAGAGAAAATTATAGAATTGTCAAAATACATTTTTCTCAAGATTTTGGTGAATCTCTACGTTTTAAAAACCCTTTCTCCCGAAAGAACTTTTTTTTTTTTTTGAAATCAACATCACCTTTTTTTTTAAATCAACATCATCTTTACAATAAAATGGTAGTTTTCTATCAAATTTTGGAATAAACCTGTTTTGGAGTGCTCTGTCTGTCCGTATGTGAAAGAGACTACTAAAAGATATTGAAAATGTGTATTAAATTTTGACCAACTCCATGAAATGGTTGTTTGTCTGTTCCTGCATAGTGAACGTGATAATTTAAAAGCAAAAGATGTCAAATAAACGATATTTGGTGCCTGATTTTGTCATCAAAATCACATTTTAGGTTAAGTATCAAATTTTAGGCATAAAATTTAATGGAGGAAACTGTAAAACGAATAGAACTAAATGGATAAAATTCAGTACAAAGATTTAACATGTAGACACCTTTCAAATTATGAAACAAATCCAACAAAGGGTTGACCATCTGTCGGTCTATGCTTTCAGAAAGCGTGATCATTCAATAACTTAAAGTGTAAACGTGGCAATTCAAAAACGCAGTGGCGTAAATATAACAAATTCGGCATATGTTTTTGTTATTGCTTTTGTTCCAAATATTTGTTTCAGTTGTTTTGTTGGGAATCTTTGTTTGATGGGGAAACGCGTCTAAAACACAAATTTGATTTTAGGATGCTATGCATATCCTAGTATGTTATCCAGCATGGCAGGGATTAATTTGTGAAATATTAAAAATGCAGAAAATACATTAACTGGGTATTAACTTTTTACATTAGGAGAGAGCTAAATACAAATATTTGACAAAATGTCCCTAATAGAAGATTTAATGACCGGAATTTTTATGAGTTTTTCGATGTCAAGAGACATCCAATTCCTTGGCCATCTGAGTCTGTGTTCTCGCCATAGTGCACAGGCCTTGATCACATGATTTATAATCCTTCTTCGTTGCCACAATGGCGAGTCGAACTTTGGTCAAAGAAACGACTTTGATTCACAGAAAATACACCATGGCCAGTGTGTATGCTTAGTTAAGATAAAAATCCTCCTCAATTCGGTTAACAGAAGCTTTTTTAAAATGTTGACAGGTTGTTCGCCCCTTGATAGAATTATTTCATCTCTGCTGCAAATCTTTAATTATTAGTTTTTTGAGTCACATTTCTAAGTTGGATTTTGGATTCATGGAATGTAAAATGTAAATGCGTTTTTTTTTTCTATCTTTTTCTATACCAGTATGCACTTTCTCTAGAGGGTTCTTTTCTGTCTGCAAGGGTCCGATGTCATCAAGTGTAGTTTCTCCCTTCGTGCTAGGTGGGGTTGCTCTTCGGAGGCCGAATCAAGTTTTCCGCATGGTCTCTGACTAGGCAGGGGTATCGCACAGTATGCCAAAGATTAATCGCAAAAAAAAAGTAAAAAGTAAAAATGCAAAGCTTACGTTAATTAATATTTTGAAACTATTTCGTAACTAATTAATTAGACATTGATATGTAAGGTGTGATCTGCTTTAACCAAGATCCACAATTATTTGTGAAGGGAGGGGGAAGAGATATAACACCTTTATTAGAGAGAACACGAGAGAGAGTTTTGGAGTAACCATTCCCGCTACGATTTTTTTTTCTGTGCATCCACGTGTAAAAACACAGATCTGTCGAACATTCAGATACACTGTAGTAGGTTGAAAACAAAAGTGCTTCTTTTTTTTTAATAGCCCTAGTTTATAATTGCGAGCATCGGAGCATGTCGAAACACGCAGTGGGGTCAGCCACCTGCACTACCGGGTTAGAGAGGAGTGAAATGATTGAGGGGAAAAAATACTGAAATTTGGAGAGGGAGGAGGAATTCCATTCTTTGCTTGTGACATTAAATTACAGTCGGGGTCGGATGTGTGCAGTTACAAAGGAAGGACTTGGTTTCCCAATTCCGTTAGGAAAATGGTCTAGGCCGGGGGAAACGAAACAATCTAGATACAGAATAATATGTTGAGGGTTTTTAATTGTTTTATCTCTTGATATGCATTTATTTGCTTTAGTAATAAAACATTCTGACTCTATGCCTAAAATACATTTAAAGGGTATCTTAGGCAATCAAGGCTAAGTAGGGGAGAACAGACTTTTCCAGTGTTCGGACTACTTCTAATTTTTTAAAGGTGTTGGTTTCAGACCAAAGGCATGGATGAGGTGAGCTAAAAAAAGGATCTACAATATTTAACTTAATAATAAACACGGAATACGTGTTTACCTACACAATTACAAAAATAATAATATCAGACAATTCATAATACATCATTATCATCTGAAGTTAGTTCTCGAATTTATAGTGTCGCGTAGATGAAATAAGAGTAGATAAAACGTGTGTTAAGTAAAGCCAAAGATAACACTCGCTAATCTCAACTCGTCACCTTATTTAAGGAATAAATCTTATGTCTGTTTTTTATCCATAAGAGGAAATGACTCGAATCTGCCAGATTTAGAAAGATACAGAAATTATAAGAACATTCTAGAACAAACGAGAAGCAACAAAAAGTAAATCAATAACACAACAATTTGCAGGTTTGTATCACATTGCAGTCAGACACGAACTTTATACTGACGCTTTACGCTCATAGCATTCTAAAACTTAGCCGTTCAGTCCTCGCCAAGTTAGGACAAGTTTCATTACAATAGTTATTAGAAGACCTTGTCTGCATACTGACCGCCAATCGTGAATATCTCGGTATATAATTACTAATTGCGAATCTTGCAATGGTTTCTAAGTAGTCATCTGTGAGAAGGAAATGATATATTGTCTTAGCTATATTCATCGTTTAAAATGCAGATTCACTCAGATAGATAAAGCCAAAGAACGATGTTAAATGATATACAACTTATTAAATTTAGGATACTTTACATCGCCTATTAGATTCCAAAAGTTATCCTTGGGCTCTGAACTACGTGTTTTTAAAATTATGTTATTTTGAAGGAGAAAAACTTCGTTTCCCTTATGAGATATCAGACAATATATAATTTATATTTTCACTTATTTCTTCCACATCAACGCTGCGAATAATATGTAACAATTGGTTTCTTTTAGCATGCGCGTCTTAGGTCTTAGTAAAGGCGGTCACCCCAAAAATGTCTTGTCGACAGATAATCCCGATCAAATTAATGTCCACTCCTACCTTAGAGGGTAGTAGAATACAGACAGTGAATCTGGCAATGTTCTGTAAGGCAGATTTGATAACAAACACAGTCAGTAAGTGTAAATGATACATTGTCTTTTTATTAAATGCAATCATACAAAAAGATACAGTTTTTCCCATAGTTACTATTTTTGATTGCACCCACTAGCAAGATTAAATTTGGGTCATTCATTCTATGGCATCTGCCATATTCAGCATATTAAATGGGATTTGTTGTTGTGCATATTTCCACAAATCTGCAAGATTTCTTTTGTTAATATTTCTGCTTTTTGAAACTTTTCCATTGAAAATGTGAAATGTTTTTTTTTCTAATCTTCGACATAATGTTTGGTAAACTTGACAAATTTTTATTTTAAATACCGATTTCATGCATTCCTGAGGAAAAGATTTGATATCGAAATTATTTTGAACACATCAGTTTCGTAAACAATATCAAAAATTTTGTTCAATTAGTGGGAAGATAACTAATTGAACAGAGCAGAAATTCACTTTGATTTTCCAAGATATTTTATTATATATATATATATATATATATATATTCATATATTTTAAAGGAAATAAGTTAAAATTTGAACTCTTAAATAATAAGCACGGTTATAAAAAGATACACAATGAAGCTTAGTATATTTTTAATAATAAATCTTCGATCTGTATCGTTAAAATAAGCATTCATATTTCCATATCTCATAGAGATCCCTCTTCCAGTCGGTATTACGATAAGAACTTCAGACTTCAAGGAAAAGTGAACATTTTTTGCTTTCAGTCCTTAAAAACAATGTTGTTTAAGATGACATGGCACATACAGGGGAAAAAAAATTGGCTCAAGTCTGCTTTTTGAATTATGGAAATCAGAGGTATCGAGGTTCGACTATATTTCGGAATTTAGTATAAAAGAGGGTGCAATATCCTAGTATTATTAGTTTAGATGTTTTTGCGATTTTCAAAAGTACAGAATTTCAGTCAATGACTGAAAAGGATTTTTATATATAAATCTTACTTAATTTAAATTATCTAAATTAATAATACTAGGTGCCTAGGCCAATATTATCCAATATGTTTGGTTTATTATTATAGAACTACCAATTTACAAACTCAGAGTTAAGGTGCACGATTATTTAATTACGATTTCCTACGCTGTTCCAACGAGTTTCCCGTTCCAACAGCATTGCACTCCACCTCACTATCACGGAGATGTTATCACGTTTTTTGTATACAATATTTCTGGGAAGTTGGATTGAAAGAGGAGTCCTATTGCCTGGCAGCCAAGGTCTCCTGATTTGACTCCAATAAATTGTTTGGCTTGAAGATTCATGAAATCCGCTATGTATAAATAAAAAAGTTAAAACTATGTATAAGTTGAAGAAGTTTTTCAATCAAAAACTTCATTTAATAACTCCTGATATGCTATGAAACACTTGACGAGAACTGAATTACCCTTTAGACTTTTGTCGCGCTACAATGAATCGAAATGACATCGAAATCTATTAATATTAAATCTTAGTATATTATTTTTTTTTCTCTCTCTCTACATATATATGTAATGTAAACGTATATTTCTGAAGCAGTTTCCTGACTGAAGAGAGAGAAGACACTTTCGAATTTCAAACTTTGCTTGTATTCCAGCCCGGAAGGCATAATTTATGTACAAGAAGCGCGGAAAAAACACATCCGTTCAAAACGCGGCACAAAAGCAAAAGAGGACGAAACAAAGGGCAGAATTTTTTATCCCCATGATTATATACAGTGAGACTCTGATAGGGATTTCTTTACACGTGTCGATTTAGATGAGGGGAAATAGATATCTTTTAAAGAGAATTCGCTTAGCTTGAAAATTTTCGATCCCTTCACTCGGAACGCGTGAAAGTGTAGATTTTAGCATTTTTAGAGCTCGTGTTGAATTAGTGAAATAAAAAAGGTGGAATTGTATCAGGAAATAAGAGAACATTTTAGAATGAAGTTATTATGGACCGAATTAAGTTAAAACTTTGGGAATTAATTAGAGTTAAATTTAGATCTTAATATATCATTATATATATAATTCTAATGGAAAGTTCAGTAATAACAAGCCATAAATTTTGGATATTTTTACCCCGGTTTTGGTTATTTGTAATATAGAAATTCTAAACGTATCATTTTTCCCGCGCAACGTAGCGACTTCTTTCTTTCTTGACCCCCAAATATCTGCCATGGTCATTCACTCCAACCCCTTACCTTAGCTGCCCATTCTCCTATACCCCGGTCCTTCAATAAAATTCTTACAGTGCGGGTGAGGGAAAATTTTTCTTTGGTGTACTAACCCATTGATCCCAACCCAACCCCACCCCGCGGACGCCACGGAGCAGGGGGGGGAGGGGGTCAAGATCTGCGCTAACCATTGAAATTGTTAAATCTCACTTTAAATATCTTAAATTTGAATCCATAACTTTACCGTATTTGTGATCTCGCTGTTTTTTGCCAGATGAGAGTTCTCTTTTAAAAGCTACCTCTAATATAATATGAATTCAACAGCCGTAAAAATATCCAATTTTTCAATTATGATATCTTCACGCCTATTGGACTGAAATAAATATATCAATTAAATTTCGTTTCTTCTGATACAGCCCTGTTGACAGACAAATAAGGAAGAATTTTTGCTTCACTGATGGAGAAGGAAATGAAGTAGAGCCCAACTGTTATTTATGAACATTGCTTCTGAAAACAGGAAAAAGCGACGCAAATTTACAAATTTTCTGAAGAAATTTAAATAAGAGCAGTTCCTTACAAGTTATAAAAGGGAAACAGAAATCAAGTGCGATTTTTTAAAGAAAAGGAAAAAATAAGGTATTATGATTGATAATATAGAATGGTCAGTAAATGACAGATAGCTTTTAAGATATAGTAGAAGCGAATCGTGACTGCCACTTCAGTTTTTCTTAAAAGAGATTAATAAAATAAGTTTTTGTAGCCATAATTTTAATGAAAGTTCAAAATGCCTCCGATAAGCTTCAGAAAACATCAATCACTTGAAAACTATTGGAAACCGTAATAAACACAAAAAATTTATTGTGTCATTTATTGCACAAAAAGTTACTGCATAGATAGAGTATCCTTATAGACGTATCAGTGTTATTTGTTACTTGTATCCACGTTTAGTACCTTGGACGATTTATCCGTAATTACCACGTTTATGTATAAAGTGTGAGGTTTCATTTGATAGGTCACATTTTTAAGGAAACATTTCTTCATTACTTTGTACAACCTAGTCATAATCTACAAAAAAATTAATTTTTCATCATATTTGACGAAGTCTAATCTGTACAGTTTCTTCCGTTTGGATCATTTGAAGGAAACAGTGCATTGACAAAATCATACGTCATTGCTGGAACTGGTTTAAACCAGTTGTCAAGAACATGTTATAATTTTATCAGTAGCATTTCAAAGAATCTTGATTCATTGTACAACCTAGTCGCAAATTATAACGGTATAAATTTGTCATTATATTTATCTCATCTTAATCTGGGCACTTTCTTCTTAATGGGTTACTTGGAGGATGTAGTGCATCGACAAAATCATGCGACATTAGTGGAATTGGAATAAACCATCTGTCAAGAACATTTAGTAATTTTGTTTAGTAACATTGCAAAGCATTTAACATAGTTAATTTCATATTGCACCTTCGCTGTAGCATTGCAAGGAATGCTGAATGTAATCCTGAGATTTTCATAAATTTTCTGAATTTTGGTGGCTTTAGAATCTGCAGAAGAACTTTTTCTATGATGTTTGGCTCAAAAATAAAGAAGCATACTAGTTCTTCATCTTATTCCTTTATTTCCAGCAAGAATCATTTAAAACAACAGCCTCTCTCAACCAGCTTGTTCGCTCAGATTATTAACTTTTTATATGATTAACACGGAATAGCTAAGTCATAGCCATTATTCATCTGATGACGATTAAGCTTATTTTAGTACTTGTTAAATTTTCTGTTTGACGCTTATTTCTTTTACATCTTGTTTCCTCTGATTTAATTGAATGTCAGGTATCTCCAAAGCATTTCTAACTACATTTTGTAGCTCCATTGACGAACGAGATATTGTATCAAGTGCAGCTGTAAAAACTTTCAATGGAACAAACTGAAACTTTCTTATAGGGATTTGTTTACATTTCACTGTTGCCATGCAGCAATAAGTAATAAGCGCGACTTCTATGCCATGTACGTTAGTGTTATATATGAATATATGAATTGCACAATTTTCACACTACTGTATTTTTTAAATTTTCAAATATGCTTTAAAGAAACAAAAAAAGAGCTCATGGTAGCTTTATAAGTTTCATTGTATAAATAATATTTTTGTAATCAGTACTTTATTATTTTTTAACCAAAAGTGATATTGTATAGACATGAAGTATGAAACCAAATAACGAAACAAACGAAGCAAAATTTCTTATTAAGCGAAAAATGCCAAAGTTTGCTTTTTGTATTTATGTTGCATTTTTACTGAACAAGTAAAATAAGTCTTAAACTTTTCCATCTATTTTCATAAATCAACTGATTTTAATTATTTCCGGCATCATTTAAAATAAAAAAAAACCATGAAAAATTATTTTTTGAATGGTCTGCTTGGAATGGTACAAGAAAGAAAATTTTTATGGAAACAATCTGTATTTTCTAAATTCTCTTCTGCCCTTCGAATACAAGGAGACTGAATTTAATTACAGTCATAATATTTTTCATTTATTTTACAAAATTTCTTCAAATAGGTCATTATTTTTTCTTCATTATAGGTTTTACTTATTACCAGTTTTCAAATTCGTCAAAAACATTCTTTGTGATGCAGGGAATCAAATTATGTAAAATGTGAATGCCCATGCTTATAACTCTTCATCGCGGCCAACAACTGAGATCATCTGAACCGGATGGAACGCCATGTTGCTTTTTTTCATCCTCTTAGTCGCCGTCGACGGAAGTGACGTCACACGAGATTTCTTTGGAGACATCTTTCGTATGCGGGACTGTCACAACGGGTCCCGATGTGACAATGGGGGCACGCGTCCCGCCCTGGAGATACCTGGCCGCCCCTGCTTTTGTCAGTGCGCCCCCACACATTTAGCTTACCGGGAAGACAAGCAGCAATGCGTCAAGGACATAAGAGGTGAGTAAAATAATAAAACTCTGTTGAACCTTTGTTTTTGAAATCGTTTGGTAATAAATTAATGAACATTTTTTTTTGAGACGGATTTTTATGGTTGTGAAAGATGCAATTTAGAGAGGAAAATTCCCATCCACGTTCTCATTATTGCACTTAATGATCCGTGTGTTGAAAGTGTTCCCGCATTCTATAAAAATATAATCTCTCTTTAAATGACGATTTATTACAGGTAAATGATGTAAAAGCATTGAAGTCATAGGGTAGAAGAGGGTGATTTTTTTTTACTTTCTCGTATGCGTAGTGTACAAAAAATATAATAAACGTCAAAAAAATTCGAACTCCAAATTTTGACGAATCGCCACGTTTTAGACATCCCTGAGTTCGAAAAACACATTTTTTTTTTTTTTGGAAAATGTTCGTCTGTGACAAAGATGACACAAAAACGCTTTTAGCAAGATGGATGAAATTTGGTATATAATCGTTATATCGAATTTGTGGACTTCTTTGTATATGAGCTAACACAATAATTACAAAACGAAGAGAATCTGGATAGACAAATTTAAGAAAGCAGAATTAACATCTACAGTCTAGGCTCCTATCGAATTTCGAACCAAATCCAACAAGGGGTCAATTGTTTGGCAGTCTGTACTTTTAGAAACATGTAAACACATTGCCAAATTTGTTAAGTATTGTTACAAACCTGCAATTCGGCTTCCCAGCATAGTTTATTCCATCAATAGAAAGAAAGTTTTACAGTCATCTGAATGGGACTGGCGCGTCGGAGGTCCCAGAGCTTGGCGACAAACTTGGCGACCATTTGGCGACTTGGCGACCAATTTGGCGACTTTGGCGCCAAAATAGATAATACCCGAAACATCGAGAATTTTCCCGATCCGTCCAGTAGGAACCGAGATACGCCTCGAACGTTCCTGATTGGTTGAGAGGCTTCTAGCCCCGCCTCCTGAGACCTATAAAAGGGGCTGCGGCTGCCAGAGAGAAAAGTCCGAGTTGGGAGACGACGAAGCCAGTAGTCGGAGTGGTCGAAGAAGTCAAGTCGGACGGGGAGACGACGGAGTAGTCCGAGTTCGAGAGCAGCGGAGTCGAGACGACGAAGTCAGTATTCCGAGCCAGAGTCGGAGAAGTAGAAGACGGAGAATCGGAAGCGACTGAGGCAAGCTAGTGCTGAACTGAGCTGTGCGCTACTGTCTGCAGTAGATTCTGGTTGTATGCTGCTGTGTGTGCTGTTGTATGCTACACGTCTCGGGTGAAGATAATCGTCTTCTGTGCTGTATATAGTTGTCGCTTTGTGCTGTCCTGTGTGTCTTCGTGTAAATAAACGTCGTTGTTTTTATTCTACTTCTGCCTGCTAATTGAGCGTCCTACACACCATATCACTTCCACTATCCAAACGAACCCCGGTAAAGAAAATTCCGTAACAGTATTATTTGATAATAGCACGCACTTTCGAATTATTTACATGCTCATCCCGGCGAGGAAAACTCTGTAATAGTGGGTTGTTGTTTTAGTTAGTTAATGTAAAAAAATTGTGTGCAAGTCGAGCAGTTTCGATTATAAATCGAAATTGTCTAAACAATAAGTTAAGACAAATGAAAATGTTGAAAAATCATTCATTAGACGATTCAGACGAATGTTTGAAATAAAGGAGGCTGTGAAGCATTTTTGTGTATGTAACGAACTACGGGGACAGTCTTTTGGAAATATAGCAAGACTTTTTCCATCATTACCATGTTTGACAGAG
>JAPMOR010095341.1:166880-180040 GCA_026543865.1 Argiope aurantia | reverse complement strand
CACACACACACACACACACACACACACACACACACACACACACACACACACACACACACACACACACACACACACAAGTAGGTACAGGGTAGCTGCAAATAAAGTGGAAAAGATCATATCATTCCTTTCCATTTATTTAAAAGTCCTATTAGACAGTAAAACATATGCACAGAAACTCATGAGATTAAAATTTCATTAATGACTGATTGATAACTCTAATGGTTACTATAGTGCTTTGCATTGTACAAGTGTCTAATGATGATAAAATAAATGTAATTACTGTGAAAGAATTTGATGGTGCCATTCAATTTTAAGAATGATTTCGGAACAATGGTAATAAACCGAAATAACTGAATTTATTTCAAAATTAATAGAAAAAAATAGGATCGCACAAAATATTGTAAAGCAAATTAGATGTAATTTTGGAAAAATTATAACTATGAACAATTACTTCGACCACCCCCACCCCCTCCCCGAAGGTGCACGGAAATATTGAATAATTCAAACGCTGTGACAGCATAGGCGAAAATTATGGTTGAATCCTAAGAACTATCACCGGCCCCAGTACAAATCCTCATAGAAGGCACGCCCATCATCAGTACTGAGTAGTTGACCCCACATTATTTCTGTACCAACGAGGGTAGCAGGAAGCAGGAATCAAAACAGAAGCCTCTCATCTCAATATCTAAAATGCCTACCTCGGAGAAAGCAATTTCTTGGTAAAGAAGAATGGTATCAGTTTCATTAACGTTCGGTTTTCAAGCAGCACGAGGGATGTTTTAGGCAGACTTTGCAATTTAGAATCACGGACAAACTACACCCAGACCTCCATACTCTTTCAAACTTTCATACATATTAACGAAAGGTTGTACTTCCCTGGAAATTAGATTTAACGTGCATCAAACTCACATGCAGAACGATCGTTAATAGAATCATGAAGTTTTAAATATTTGAAAAAAAAACATGAATATAAGATATTTTAAGTTATTAAATCTGATTATTTTTTTATGTTAAATAGTATAATTTATAGCATAATTTTATTTTTAGAGAGGGGGTTGTGAAGAATATCAACCACTGAATTTTTGACATACCTTGATTTAAATGAATATCCTACACTTCGTAAATACATGCACGGATAATGAGGTACAGAAAAAACGCAGGGGTTACATTTCATGTAGTAGGATATCGTGCTATATTTAATAAACGTTATCGGACAAATTAAAACACATCTCTTATATTGAAAATGGGCATATTACTAGTGAGGTGTTACATTTTATTTTCTTGTAATCGAAGTATAGAGAAAGTAAGTAATTGTCAAAAAATTCAAACTCCAGATTTTTCAAAATCTTCACGCTTTAGATCTTTCTGAGTTCGAAAAATACATTTTTGGAAAATATCTGTCTGTCTGTTATAAAGATAATTCAAAAACGCTTTGAGCTAGACAGATGAAGATTTGCATACGGCTTATACATCCATTTTGAAAATTTCTGCCAACTTTTGAGAAAACTCCTTTCAGAGGAAGTCTGTCTTTCCGTCGGTTCGAATACAAGTCAGCACGATAATTACAAAATAAAAAGATATCGGTGGATCTGTAGTGTAGATACATATAACATTTTGAACGAAATTCAGCAATAATCATCTATCGGTCTGTACTTTCAGAAACCAAAAAAAACGCGATAACCCAAAAATACAGTGACCTAGATTTATCAAATTTGGTACGTGATTTTGCGACTACAAGTATAATATTTTGACGAATTTTTGTTTCAATCGTTCGGGAAGAAAGTGTCTAAAACCCAAATTCGATTTTCCAAATTTTAAACGAGTTTGGAGCCCTACTTTTAAATACCTTTGGCGTGATTTTGCCAAGAAACTCGCCAAGGGTTACACGATAGATTCAGTAAAAATGCTAAATTTACACGAAAGATTAATAGTTCTTAACTATTGTACGCCAACGCCATTTGTGGTGTTTTCTGGGATACATTTTTATTAGGGACTATGAGAGGAAGCTCTGGGGAGGCCACTCGATAAGTTAAAAATAAATTCTATAATTAACTCCAGGAAATCTCTGTGATATTTCGCATGGCACAGTCTTTGTAGATTCTGCCTGAAAAAAGTCACAGTATATTTAATTCGAAAGTTTAAAGTCATGTCAGATTTTCATTTACATTTCTCATAGCCTAAGTAATTTTTAGAAACATGTAAACGCGATATTTCAAAAACCAAAATGTGTCAAATTTGGTGTATTATTTTGAAAATACAAGTATAGTCTGTGCCAAATTTTTGTTTCATAAAACAAAATAAAAGAAATTCATAAACCAAAAAATAATAATTTTTGCAAATCAAATTTCGTAAAACAAAATCATTAAGAATTTAGAATTTGTTTTTTTTCCAGAAAGGCTCTAATTCATACATTAATAATGTTTTACCGCACCTCATTCTTTAAGGATTCCGTAAAGAATTAAATATTTTGTTAAAGAAAGCTACCTAGCTACCTTTCAGAATTAATGAATTCGATTAAAACAGAAATACAAACTTCTTAAAAGGCTTTAAACAGAAACTATTAAGAATTTTAGACATAAAATTATTTTTACATCATTTACATCATCATTGATAAGGCAGATAAATACGCCAACGTCTCCCTAAAGCAACAGTGTTGAAATCTACATGGGGTTTAATAACCATTCGGTATACGAACACAACATTTTTTGAATAGGTTTTAAATTTGAATTCGAAACAGTTTAACGTAATTTTGAAGACGCTGAACAAACAAAAAACTGCTTGGAGTTTGATTTGCGAAATGAAACTGGGAATATGAACTTGGTTCTGTTAGAAGAAGAGGCAACTAAAATTTATTATATTATAATAGTAATTGCAGTTAAGGATGTATTATTACATGGAATACCTATTTACAACCCCAGGAATAACAGAAGCAGGCGAAGCTGCTGAAAAAACCATTCTATAAATGGACGCTCACTCTGATGAAACATCTTCAGCCTCTCTTTGATTGATTAAATGTAAAGAGTGAATAGCCAATAATTCTTTAGGGCAGCTAAATTTGTATTTATTTTCGACATATTCAGATCAACTACAGCCAAATTTTGTATGCGAACTGTATTCATACAAGTCAAAATACCTCTGGTAGTATTAACTAAAATTAAGCACATATCATTTGTCATATTATAAACATTTACTTTTCAACTGAAACGGAAGATGGAAAAATCATCCAGTTTTCATTTCCTCCGTAAAATATCCTTCCGCATTGAAATTAAACGATTTCAAAAACCAGAGGGAATTGTCTCCCTAAAATTTTCTCGCGTACTTTCTAATAAAAGTGTTCTCCCCCCATACCCCGCAAAAAAATTCTGGACTTGGCTAAATCAGAGAATACTTTGCCTGGCACTGGTGTATGATATTTACGAAATATTAACCTTTGGAGTGAGTTTAGTCTAGTTTTACTAAATCTAAAGTCCTTGGCTAGATTTTTTGGCGATTAATCTATCTCTGACCTACGGCTAATAGTATCCGAAAATGGAATTTGCGTTTTCGACGAGATTATCTTAATTGACTGAAACACAAACTTGACATAGAACTACAAGAACAAAATTGCATATCAAACTGATATATTTCAATTTCAGTGCTTTTCATTTATCGCCTTTGCTTTATATGCTTTTGAAAGTACAGGCCGACAGACGTTCGAATCCTCGCTGGATTGAGGGAAGACATTTGCCTGCAAATGTCTTCCCTCAATTATCTTAAGATTCAAAACACTCTCGACAAAACTTTCCATAACAATGATGGCTCTAATTAAATTTTGTTAAATAACCTACTATATTGGAGAAATTACGTAGAATAATTGAAAACTCTGAGCTTTCGAAACATTCCTTAAACGACTTCTTTAAATAAATTACCGTCTGCTGTAAATCCAAGCATTTAATGGTATTAAGATGCATCGCGTGAAATGTTACGGTCTTTTTTTTTTTTTCATCTTCCCTTTGAAGCATTCTGTGTAATGGTTCGAAATAAAGTCCTTTATTTTGTTTTTAGTGGCTTCTTTTTGAAATCTTCTAATTTCCGTCGATCCCCTCTCGAAAAGCTGTTACAAAAGTCCATTTGTTGCTTTTAAACAAATCCCATAACTTGAAAGTGTCGCTTTTCATTTTAAGCCCGACTGATTCTTTAGCCTTTTACTTCGCTCAGATCAAGAGATTCTCTAAAAAAGTAATTTACTTTATATATATATATATTTTGCTCTTTTTGCCCATTTGTTTTGATACGTTTTTTTTTGTTGGCTGTATTTAATTTGAAGGTATTTTTTTTGTTTATATATATAATAGATATATGATACATAGATATGCTAAAAATCATCATATCTATGATTTGTTATCCCACATCCATCTATCAATTTATTAACATATCTATGATATGTTAATTCCACAACAAAATATCTTTTATGTTGAGTTTTTTCAGTTCATTATATGTTTTTTGATTGAATCAAAATTTAGGCGCTAAAATCATTACATTGTTGCTTTAGTAATCAAAATTATACACATTCAATAAAATCGTTTGTAAATATCTTTTCCAATATGTTATGTTTTACAATGTATTTGATTTCAAAGATGTTTTAACTTCTTGGTGATTTTTGACCGAAAGGTTCTACGTAAACCCAGTAAATTTGCCCAAATTAATTTCTTTCAATTTTCTTTAGTTAATTAAAGTAGTGAAAGGAATAAATATACTTATGCGTTGGTTATTGGATGGAATCTTATAAGTTAATTATTCAACTTAGCTTAGTAGTTTTAACTTGTAATTCTTAGAAGTAAATATTTTTATATCTTTATAAGCAAATAATTAAAGAATAATATAGAGTGGGACCACACTTTACGAACATAATTCCTTTCTAAATTTTATTCACGACCGTGAAACAATTTTTCTATCTGAATCCACGTGAAATAGGACAATGGGTTCTATTCCGAAAAGAAATATATGAAAATATTTATAATAATATAATTTATTATTTATAATATGCTTTTTATTGACAAGAAAGTTGTCTGAAGACGCTTTGTCTTTGGTTACGCTTCAAAATTTTGAGAAAATTAGACATAGTATTATCGTTATCATTAATAAGGTGGCACGCATATCCATTGCTTTATTAGAGTGGTGTTTTTCAACAAATGATAAAATAATGAATAAGCATTATCATCACCATTATCAATAATGAAGTGGCCTGCATAGCTATTGCCTTGTTAGATTGATGCTGTTCAACGCATCATAAAATATTTTCCCTTATTTCACTGGAAGGCTATTACTTTTTTGAGTCTATTATTTCCTAATCAAATCTCTTCAACAGCTTTTCTTTGTGATACATAATGCAGATCCATACATTTTTCGATTGCTACTTTTTCCTACTAACTCTTTGATGTCTTATTACTACGTTTAGATCCATTGTCTTGACCACAGATATAATTTCGTCAACTATAGCTCCTTAGTCATTTGCTGAATCCTCTTAAAGTTTTGTTCGACAACGCTCTCCGATCGAAACTTCCTTCATGTAGTTACAAGGTTTAACTTCGAACAAACGCTTAATACAGGCCATTCAAGAATGTGATGTCACAGAGTCTCCTCGCCACTCGTTCTGCGAAACATCGCTCATTAAGCAGACTCCATTTTTTACATCTTGTCTTGCTTGGTATGTGGATCTCTTGTTATAAGAAGTGTTAGTTAAGTGAGACTTGACTGTAAAGAGAAAAGTCATTTGAATTTTTATAAAAACTTTTACACAATTATTTCTAATATAATCTCATTACGTATGCACGTACCTTAAACAACAAATCCAGTTTAATTTTTTCCGAGGAATAAGAATCTCAATTTCGCTCGTTTCTCTGCATAATACTGGTCAGTACATGGATTTCAAAAGTATGGCGAAATTCTTTCTACTTTCTACATAATCAAATAACGTAAATGAACCGTTGGGGAGAATGCTTTCAGCGAAGTCATTCGCTATTCTAAATATTCATACCCTGCAAAAGAAATTTCTTTTAGTCATTGAATAAAATCGTTTGCAAGGAGAATAGCTGTGAAAGAATTCGTTTCGATGTAAAAGTTTTGCCAGCCTGAAGGGTAATTGAATCTAGACAAAATAAAGAGTCCGGAAACAAACACTCTTTTTTCTTCTTCGGATTTCCATCGCTTTGAATTTTCTGTTCTTTTTTTAACAACTTTCTCGTTTCAACGGCTATCTATGTTCCTATTCTTGAAGCCCCGAGGAAAGTATCCCAATTTTGAATTCGAGCTTAGACTATAATATTTTAAAATTCAAACTAGATAGAGAAATAAAGAAGTGTTAAAAAAAAACTCCGTTTTTTAATAGAAACCAAAAATAAATTAAGATTGTTTGGACGCCCTTTTCCATCATCATGGATAATTTTTCATGAAAAATAGAAATTTCACGAGTAGAAAAACTATTGGTTTCAAATTTTTGAATTCCAAAACTCTTAATCCTCTTAGTTCGAAATGAGAAGGGCTTACATAGTCCATTCGTCTTTCCATGAGATTGTAGTCACAGACTCACGTGTCCGACACTTTTCCACTAAAATTTGACTAATGACACGGATTTGAATGGCAGTTTTGTTATCATGATTGTCTATCTGTGAATTAGACACTAAAATTTAGTTTAGAACCATACGACTATATTTTTATCTTTTTTATCAAATTTTGGATGAAATCCATTCGTTGGATGTCCGTCTGTCCAGCTGGTTGAATACACATACATTCTATAACTACAAAAATGCAAAGAGTTAAGTTATAAAGTTAAGAGTTAAGTTAATAAATTCGACATGCAGATTTAGCATTTAAAATATAGTTCAGATTCTAAACAAAATCCATCAAATAATTGACTGTCTGACAGTCTGTACTTTCGCATGCATTAAACGCAATGACTTAAATCAATGACATTTTGTATGTTATCTTGTGACCGCAACTGTAGTTCTGTGTCAATATTTGGAGTCAATCGGTTGAAAAAGGGTCTAAAATACGCAGCGTCGCAGTAGATTAAATAAAAATGCTAGATTCATGTCAAAGATTAATATTTCTTAACTACTTCACCAATGCATGATATGGAGGCCTTAACAAACAAGTCGACAGTTATATGTTGTGGAAGAGGGATAACGGCTTTATCGGTCTATTCTTAAAACTTTCTGGAAGGTCAACACCGCTGATGACCTAATGGGAAAACTGAAATCCTGATATCCTCAGTTAGATTTCACGTTAATAGTTGAGCATAATCATGGTATGAGATTTTCAAGATAGTTTATCAATTTATTAACATCAAAGTCTATGACTTTGTATTCGTTTTGTGACACAGGTGAAAAGGTTATGTTATTTGTATGTATTTAAAAGTCAATCGCGACACCAAAATAATAACCAATTTATTGCATGTTCGAAGTAGAGTAGCACTGCTGACAATTATAACTATGCTTCACTTGTAACATTTCATTTATTTAATTGAGGTTATATAATCTATAATTAAAAATATTTACAACATTAATATACATAGTAAGATAGATCCTATGAGGCATTTCAGTTGAATAAGAGGAAATCAAAATTAAACATTTTTGTTGGAAATAGCCCATGAAAAATACTTTCTTTAAATATTTTCGCCATGTGGTGGAATTTTCCAAAAACACTTATGCTGCTGTTCTAGTATGCTTCTAGAAACAGGTCTGGTAGTGCCTTGTTATAGAATGTGTAATAGAAGAAATAATAGAATGCTTAACTCAAAGAAATAATTTTTTGGAGCATTTTAGAGACGAACTCACCAAATCATTTGTATCAAAAATACCAAACGAACATTTTAAATTAGAATTACAATTTTTGTAATTATTTCAACTAATTATCTATCATCTTCGTTACTAAGCCATATTGCAATTTAAAAAGAGATTTTAAAAAAAAAATCTAAATCGTCATTCCATGTTCGGAATAATATGTTGAATTTTCTTTATGAAGTTCATCTTAATTGATTTATTTTTTCTTAAGAATAATCAAAATAAAACACAAAAATTGGGCAAATGCATTTTTAATCTTATTTATATTAGCTAAATCTAATGGAAAAAAAAACTTAAAAAATAATCTGTAAAAAATTAGCTTGCAGCCGACCTTCCAGTTAATGAATTTTGCAAAAACATCTCAATTCAAGTATAAATTTCAGCTTCTTCTTATAGATTTAAGAAATTATAAAATAAATCCCACATTTAATAAATATTTCTGAAATCATAACAATATCTTCATAAAGTCAAACGACGTGATCCTAATGTTTTTGCAATCCATTTATTACTTTGAATTATCGCATTTTTACATCATGGCTTACGTTTGAAATCACTATATTACTATCAGTTAAAAAACTATCCGCATTAAAAAGATGGATTCTAAACTGTTTCTTTTTTATATCTTTTCCCATTAAAAATCTATCAGTGTCTGACCCCCCCCCCCATCCGTTTAAACAAATTACAGACTGATGCTTTGATGGGATCATCTATCAAGAGATCTCAACCGAGATGTGGATAAACTCAATAATGACGAAGGACTTTCATTTTAGGAAAATTTTTTCATTGGTTTTTTCCCCCGTTAAAACAAAAGTTGCAAAGATTTAAAAAAAAATTATTCTTTTATCTTCAAAGTAAGTCAGCCAGTCAGTCTTTCAGATCAATATGATGTAATTCAATTGGTCATCTTTGTTGCGTGTACTATATTTATCTCCCCCACCCCCTTATTTTTGTATGTATTTGTCCAAGTTGTGTTAATTGATTTGCGAATAATTTATCTTCGAACTGATAATTTCTCCTACGTATCTTATTTTTTTTAATTTTAAGTTTTATTTATTTCAACATCGTTTATAAATAGCTGAAATGCTGCTGCTAGAGCATTGATTTAATGAATGCGATAAGTATTCTTTTATTAAATTGATTAAAAAAACCTCCAGTAAATAAATTTGTATAAAAAACTCTTAAACTAAGGAATGGAAAATTAAAAGATAAGAGTAAAAGTTATTGATTTAAATAAATCTGTTACATCTGAATGTAATAAATGGCTTAGTAATTATGAATCTAAAAATTAAAAGCGAAGCTTTCAAGTCAAAAGATTTGTTCAAATGTAAAGGATTAATTTTTATCTTAGCTTTACTGAAGATAATGAAAGAAAGTTGGAGTTCGAAAGGCTTTTAAGAAAAATAAACTCGACGGGCTAAATATATTTCAAACCATTATACAGAAGATTTCAAATGAAGCATTAAAAAAAGGCACTCTTAGCAGGCAGAGTTAAGATACCAATAAATACGCGGGTTCTGCATGCAGGAATAATTTATTTAAAGAAGACATTTCCGGAATGTTCGCAAAGCTGAGAATTTTCAATTATCCTAGGTAATTTCTATATAATTTCTTCTGTTCGGGTTATTTAACGGAGTCTTAATTAGATGGACATTTTAATAGGGATGTTTATTTAATGTTTTTTTGAATATGATGATAAAATTAGAATGGTATTTGTGAGCAATTTCTTCAGACTCAACAAATAACAGATAATTATAATTTAGTTAGCCTTTTTTAATGATCAGTTAGTTCATAAAGAATATTGATAGAATCGAATTTCAGCTGAATCTTTAACATGTAACAACAAAGTGTTTTTAAATGATAAATTATAAATATTAGTTTGTGATAAAAGTGAAAAGTTTGAAAGCAATTTTCTCGGAATTGACTAGATATTACGCTTTAATATTTTTATGAATGAGCAACCTGAATTTTTATGAATGGCATACTATCGTTATACTATATCTCATCCCTAACTAAATCTTCCCCTCTAAGCCGCCCACCCTTGTTACTATTACTTTATTCGACAAATAAAAATGTTATATATTAATTGACAAATTTTGAACCATTTTCATTTTTCAAAGATTTTGGATTGTGTTATTCACTAAGATATTTTAGACCTTTTTCTTCTTATTTAAATATTAGAATCATCCGGTTTAATCCTTTGTATTCAAATATTAGTATCTTTGGGTTTAATCCTTTGTGTTTAAATATTAGAATTCTGTTATGATTCTAAATCCCTTCTAGTCGGTTGGATCAGTGAGATATCTATATGCAGGTGTATCTTGTCTTATGTAATATTTCGATTATTTCTGTTGATTAATTATTTATTATTTACAATGATTGATATAGTTGTTTGTAATTCAAAATCTGATTTCACTTTTTATGTCAGCATTTTGTCCTAGTTTTTCTTGTGACTGTAATGTCACATTTTAGGAGAACAAACGTATTTATCATTCTTTTGAGTTTTGTTCGTCATTTTAGCACGATCACATTTATAAGCTGGTAAATTATCTACAATAATCATAGCAAACTATAATTTGACTTAAAAAAATTCAAAAAATTTTTTTTTAATTTTTTTTAATTAAGAACTTTTTAAAAATTTATATTAGTATTGTTTTAAGTTATTAAGCTGGCTATCTGGAATAAGCCACTGTATTTACACTCGGATATCACGTTTAAAATGGAAAAGGGAGAGGGAGCATTTAAATATTTTCTTTCTGCTTTAAATAAAAGAAATTCTAAACAAGGAAAAATAGTTTAAATAGGAACATTATGGATATTACCTACCTACTACCTATGAGTAATACACCTACCAATTTCTGATGTAATTTAACAAAAAAGGGCATATTCGAATGATGTTTATTAATATTATTAAAACTGCCTAAGAAAAAAATCTGTCTTCTTTATTTTATTTACTGGTGCAAGGTCCAAATTTGTATATAGATTTTTGAATGGATATTAAAAAATATATATTTTATTCGTTGAAGTCACTGGCCATTATATCGCCCATTATTGTTCGTTATTTTAGCATCATGACATTTATGAGCCGGCAAATTATCAATAATAACATAGCAAACTTTACCCTGAATTAAGAAATTTAAAATAAAACTTACTCGTTCGTAGCTTGCTTCAAGAATATTTGAACCTTTTTTTTTTACTGAAAGAGATAATTCAGATCGAAGTAACAATAGGAATTGCTTAGAAGAGGAAAATTTATTTATTCTTTTAAATATATGTGTGCTTAAACGGCTGGTGATATTTCAAAATAGAAATACAATTATTATTCTACCTTAAGAATTTGTGTTCTAGAAGCTTCCAGCGTTTTATTCGAATTCGAAATTTCTGGACCTGATTTACGAACCCAGTTAGGATGGTGAAGAGTAATACTGGTGTCTCAGAAATTGATAGAAGGTGCTCTTTTTCAGATTTTTCCCTTGTAAGAAAAGTTATCGTAAAAAAAAAAAAAAAAATTAAGAAAAATTCTTGAAATGTCTCAATAAATGGTTTTTTTATTGCTTCTTATTTACTATCCATTGTCATTAAGGTCAGAATCCATTGTATTCTACCAACTATTGTTTTCATAATGGAAAAACGTGTAAAGTTCCATTTCCAAAATCTTTGCAATTGTATTTTTTGACAATTCCCTCACTTTAAAAACACAAGAAAAATAAACCTTTCTTACTACGCCTCCAAAACTCAATGAAATTAAGATTTAGAGGAAATGCATTCCTCGAAGAAAATTTTTTCCCTTCGTTTAGAAAGGATTTCTTACCAATATATGTTGTTTTTCCCTGTGTTTCTCAGAAAGTTTAAAACTTTGAAACGGAAATCATGTTAGATTGTTATTGGGTACCCATAAATTTTTCTAAATACTGGAGTTCCGTAATTTCAGACGTGCGGAAGAGACTTCCACCAGCAACAATCCTGTTGAAGAATTATTCTTATTAATTATTCCAATTATTCTTAAATTTTAAGAAGAGCTGCTTGATACATTCAGCATTAGTTTTTATACATTATAATGTAATTATATGATTCTGTAGCGAATTTGGTTGCTGCATCAAGTGAGTCTGACGACTTTGGGTTGCTGTGGGTAGATGGCGCCACAGCGGTTGTACGAAGGTTGAAGGTTCATCGTCCGAGGTCACCAATTTGGCGGATTGGTATGAGTGAGGATAGAACCTGGGACCTTGTGGTTCGCAATCCAGTAACATGACCATGATACAAAAGCAATTGCTCGTGCAGCGTAGTTGTTAATTGACTTATAAGTCATTCAAAACAATTCTTTATATGGCAATAGAATCAGATCTGATTCTCTATTTGACAGAAAGGATCAGATTTGATTATGATAGATATTCTTTAAAAGAATGTACACTGAACAAAGAACATGATTTATAAAGAGTTGAAGTTTGAAAATAAAACTTAATGCTAAAATCTATGTAGAATTTTATCAATGTATAAAATAATGTAGAAACTTGGGTACTTATGTATTAACGCCACCGCAGCTACAGATTTGGCGCTTTTTGCGCTAATACGCCAATAAAGATCAATTCTGTTACGTATTAACGCAACCGCAGCTACAGATTTGGCGTTTTTTGATCTAATGCGCCAATAAAGAGCAATCCTGTTGTTCGCATTAAAACCGCCACTTAAAAACCGCCAAATCTGTAGCTGCGGTGGCGTTAATACGTAAGTACCGAAACTTGTTCTGAATTGGTTATCTATTAAATTTTTATTTTTCAATCATTGGTAGTATAATAATATACTATATTAAAAAAAGGAAATGAAAACTTATAATGATACAACCTCTTAACCTTTCGATTTGCTAGTTAATGCTATTCGAATTTCTGGCTTAATGAAGCTACATCAGTATCCTATTTTCAGGTATTATGAGGGCTCTTGGGAACGAAAATCATGCATTTGAGCCTTTGTCAAATGATAAGAAAAGCGCCTGAAATGTCATTCAAATTTCCACATCGCATCAGCATTGTTGTTGTTGTTGTTGCTAATCTCCATTGTTTGACTTAGTCAGACCAAATCCAAAAATTCGTTGACAAAAGAAAGTCAAAAACGAGGAAGGGAGAAGAATAAATTTCTCCCCAATGAAGTCCTAAACAGTCTAGAATATGTTCAGCAGAGGCTGATGTTGGCAACATTGGCAGAGTCGCATCAGCATGAATCTTTTTAACAGCCGTGGTATATTTTGTGTGCACCAGACTCACATGCATCATATTAAATGAATAGTCATTACAATAGGGCATTGAATTACAAAGGTGCGATCATTACAATAGGCTCTTGAATTACAAA
>JAPMOR010095341.1:140134-166870 GCA_026543865.1 Argiope aurantia | reverse complement strand
TTGAATTACAAAGGTGCGATCATTACAATAGGCTCTTGAATTACAAAGTTGCGATCTTTCCGTTACATCCAGTGAAATAAAGAAGTGATATGTGTAAAAATTAAATATTTAGAATAATTACTCTTGTTTTCAACAAATGAGTATTAGAAAATTGCAGATTTAAAAAAAGCATATTCATATATCTATATATCAGGTAGAAACATGTATATGTTCTCATATAATTCTTTTTTATACATATAGAATTCTAAGATAATAAGTGAAAAATTCTGTAAGTGTAAATTTCAGTAAAATTCAGTAAATTTCAGTAAAAGTGTTTTAAGACTAAATTTTTTTTTATAGTTTTATGACATTAAAATAAAGAGATTTAAACATCAAAATTGCATGAAATTCCAAGGTAAATAATAGAGACTACAAGCAATAAAAATAAAGGTAATTAAATCATTATAAAATATTGTTTGCTGATACGAATCCAATCAGAATTAAAGTAATATTGCTACTACTTTGCTATTAAAATAACCTTATAGAAAACTCTTAGAAGCAAAGATTAGAAACAACCTTAACTGTGCGTAACGATTCATCTGAAACTAAAATATTTATCGAATTCCTACAGCAGAATGCTGCGAAAAATGTTGAAATATTGATTTTTTTGTTTCGAATGTTGTTTCTATCTTTTTTTTCTATTAGTAAGCAGTACCTCCTAGTTATTTGTTCCCAATTTCCTTTTTTCCTTTTTGTTACTTTTTTACCATTTCTTTGATGTATCTTTGTACTGAAAAATGAGAATTGAATGGATTATGGGACTGTTTATGATTGGAACTGCTTTGATGTTGTTATTAAGAAACGCTCATAAAGTAAAGTACTTCTTGAAAGAAATGCATTGATAGTAATATGAAAATTAAGGCTTGTTGATTCCGAAATATAAACATGAATTGACTTTTTAAAAATTTTTGTTTACAAATCGAATCAATAAGGTCGAATAACTAGCAATGCCATTTATAAATTGCAACTAATGACTTGGTTCTAAAAAATATGCATCAGTAGCATAATAAATAAGTTTTCAATTATTCTTATGTATGTGAAATCATAATTATTTGTATTCAAATCAATTATTATTACTTTATTATATATATATTTTTATTTTCTTGTACTTTCAGTTTAGTGAAAGTATAGTAATCGTCAAAAAATTCGAACTCGAGATTTTGACGAATCTCCATGTTCCAGACATCCCACCCCCTCGATAAACACAGTTTTGGAGAGTGTGATATGCCTATTTGTCTGACTATGACTATGATAACTTAAAAACGCTTTGAACTAGACGGTTGAAATTTAATATGCGGTCATTACACCAAATTTGCAGATTTATCACTAATTTTGTATAAAATCTGTTCTGAAGAAGTACGTCTGTTCGAATATAAGTTAACATGCTAATTGCAAAACGAAGAAAGCTAGATGCATAACATCTATAGTATTACACATCTATACTATTTACCACGATAGCCATTTAGTTTTTGTCCAACCAAGTGAAACTAATTGGTGTGACTATGTAGTTATATGAATATGTTACTATGTAGTTATTTGAATATATAAGAATAAACATATATGGAATACCTGATTTTAAACATAATGTGAAAAAAGAATAAGAAACTCAATATATGTAGAAAAGATCATATCTGACTGAAATGCAGAACTGCCCTTTTTATTCATCAATTATCCACTGAAATTGGATTCTCATGACAGTTTATAAATGTTATCTAAGGATTAAAGAATATTTGTTGCTTAAAATATTACGTTTATGAAAAACTATTTGTTCAGGCAATTTTGTTTCATTATAAATAATATTTTCTTTTTTAATTTATTTTTCAAAGAATATTTAAGAGTAGCCAAAATATTAGTTGTTTATTCTTGGACATTGCCTCAAATTCTGAGATCAATTTTCGATGCTTAAATCTCTGCTATCTTTGCTTGACCTTTCATTTTCATGTTTAACACTTTGATGCCCAAGGCATTAAAAATGTATCTTTTTACATTTTATTATGTTTTTTTCCCATTTTCTTATTTCACTTTCAGCGATGTCAAGTCTTCCAAGAGCGGTTGTTTGAGCACGGCTTCGAAACATATTATTCAAACTAAAACAGCTTTTAAAATTCTTTTCTTCTTGCGAGAGTGCTTTTTTCTTGTTCAACAAGAATTTTTAAGCACCTAGGGCTAAATTCATCTGAAAACAAAAAGAAGAGAGAGAAGAGAGAACGGAGCATTGCCCTTTTCTCATTCTTTCTCAGTTTTACGCTATTTCACAAAATAAATCTAGTTTCTAATACACCGCATGGGTTGTAGGTTTTTTTTTATTTGTTTGGTTATTTTACTCAGAGTTCTTATTTTTTTTCCAGAGCACAGATTTGTTCGACTGTCTGTTTTTTTTGAGCATAAAATAATTCAAAAGATTATAACATACAGATCTTACTTTTTACATCCGTAATCGCATTAATTGCTCAAAATGAAAGATACAGAAAATATTTTTTGGGAGATAACTGAAACAAGGAATGTACATGGATATAAAAGATTTTTCTTCTTTTTAGTTTCCAGATTTTCGTTGTGTATTCTGGTGTCTTTATATAACTTTAACTATTAAAGCTTAAAATTGAATAATATATTTTTGAAATTCCTGTTTCAAACCGAAAGACGAAGGTAAATTTTTTTCTGGAGATGAAAAGAAAGTAAATTTCATCCTCTTTTGTCATTTCCTTCTCTAATTTTATAATGCTGGAGCTACGAAGATGAGAGAAAAGAGAAAAGAATCCATTTGATGGGAGTATTCTATCAGGAATCACAAGTTTAAATTATAATTCAGACAAATACATAAACTGAAAATAGCATAACCAAATGCAACTATCGAAATCTTTCAACACAAAAAGAGTTTTCGTTACGATAAAGTAATTATTATTTTAATTTGAATAATCGTTATATCAGAAACATTGTAGAATTTTTAGGGAAATAAAAATTTCATCTTCGGAACATTTTTGTCATTCATATTGCACTTAAGTTCAAATTCAATCAAATTTATTCTAGTTATTATATGTGTAATATGGACGAATAAATATAAGCCCACAAACAATACAAAAGTTTATATTAGATTTCAATGTAATTATGCTTTTCTTTTTATTCATTAATCGTCGGTGACTAAAATATTCTTCTAGTTCAGGGGCCGCGGTGGCCTGGTGGTAAGGTCTCGGCTTCGGAACCGGAGGGTTTCAGGTTCGTGATCCGATTCCACCGAAGAACCGTCGTGTAAGGGGGTCCGTTGCACGTTAAATCCGTCATGACCAAACGTCCTCCCGCTGGTGTGGTGTGGAGAGGGGGGTGCCAGCTCAGGTGTCGTCCTCGTCATCTGACCGTGGTTCAAAACTACGAGGTCCGTCCCAAAATAGCCCTAGTGTTGCTTCAAACGGGACGTTAATATAACCAAACCAAACCAAACCTAGCTTAAGTTCAGAATTACCCACAATGTGATGCCAAATATCTATGAGCCTACTATTTTAAAACCAAATATGTTTGGGTTGTTATAAAATATTGCTGTTATGTATTTGAAGCTCTACTTTTCATACATGTAATAGCTTTTATTTTTTATGTGTTTATGTAAAATATTCTAGATATACGCTTTCAAATTATTTGAATCTTAGAAACGATTGAATCAACGTAAATTGTAAATAAGAAGCTAGAAAATAGATGCTTTAAGATATATAGTTATATAAGCTCTTAACTATTGGTCGATGGGTTGCTCTTAATAGGAGAGAAACATAAAATAACTAACAAAATTTACGATATTATATAAATTTTATATAGTATATTAATATGTATATTATATAAAATAAAACTATCGTTGATAGCTCAAAAGTGTTAAATATTTTCTCTGCGAGATATTAAAATGTGTATTGTAAACATTGTAAGTATATTATACATGCTGTTCATTTCAGGGTTCCGAGATTAACATTTTTTGACACTTGCACTTCGCTTAGGTGTTGCATGCAGAAAGACGAGCGAATAATCTGACTTCTCCTAATTGCTAAATGTAAACATCTTCTCCTTTTTTTCTTTCCCCTCACTCTTTTATTTTTTTAGGATATAAACGCCTCCTGACGCGTGCGCAAATGCCCGGAAGGTTTCCGATTTCGAGTATGAACAGTATACACGTACCTGTATTAATGTATAATATATTAGTAAACAAGATTTGCTATTATGAATAAACATTTTTATAACGATGGTCATCAAGAAATGGTTTTTCTCTTTCATATGAATAAACGCATAATTTTAACAATCTATAGAAATGAAAAAAATTGTCCTTCAATTTGACAGAAATTTATCAGAATTTTTCATTGAGTTATATGTCGGCTAAAACAAATTGTTTAAGTTGAACTAATGGGAAAAAAGTTTTAAGCAATAAATTCAGGATAAAAAAACTTGGAATGAAAGCAGGAAAAACAACAACAATAATATGTTGCTTATTTTAAAGATTCATTTATCCATCTCGATGGAGAGGAGCAATTTCTCAGCAATAAACAACTGTGTTTTACCAAATAACATCATACTGGTAGAGTATAAAAGCAAAATAAAGATGTAAAAGAATTTTAAAAAAACCACTGAAGAGAGAGTGGAAAAAAAATACCTTTTTAGTGATTTATCAGTTTATATAGGTGCAGGTGAATTTTTCTTTCCTTTGCCTCCATCATCTTCTTTTTTAAATTTTTTAATTCTATTGATTAAAGTTCACTGAAAAGAAATCTATTCAATAAGAGTTTGATAAATGAAGAGATGCAATTTATTTGCTTGCTTACTGTCAGCAGCCAGATCTTCTGTTGGACTCTATTATTAAGTTTACTTCTGTAGGTTGCAGAATCTCTTACTTAAGTCTTTTTATCTAACTTAACTACTTTCGCATATGTAAAAATAGAATTTACAATTCATTTCTTAGTCACTTCCTGATGTACCAGGATTACAAAACTTGCTCCAAAGGCAGTGAATTAGTTCTTTTTTTTTCAGAAGGTCATTATATTTTAATTTTTAGTTAAATTATATTTTGAATCTGTTTCTGAGGCGCCATCTAGTAATCAATTCCAAAAACAATAGAAACAAAATTAGGGAATAGAAAATAGTTAAAATGAAAATTTTCTGAAATTTAATGCTGAAATAAAAGAGCTGTTTTTAAAGATATTTTCAATTAAATTTATTATTGCTGTAACATTAGAATTTCAATAACCTAAAAACCGATTTTTTCAGATTGATATGTTATTAGTAATAATAAATACTGAAAACAAAATTTTGCTGTTGGACAGAATAGCAGCACGTCATGCAGAAAATCAGAAATATATCTGAATTTGAAAAGTAATCTAGCAACTCATCAAAAAGATTATTGTTAAGTTAAAATTAAAATTACCTACGAGAAATTTTGAATTCTTTATTATGCTTTTTAAGAAATAAATTCAATTGATTTTAACTCATTGCCATATTAAAATAAGAATTCAAAGACGATTAAATATCTGAAGCTCCTAGTGAAAATGATGTATTCGCTTGCTTGCTTCGAAAGAATTCCATTTTAACCATTTCATCACAAAAGAGTAACTTTTCTTCACCGATAAAAACTTCTCCTTCAAATTTATGTCGAGACGCGGAACTAATATTTGACATTCATTATGCATTCGTTCCATACAGTTACTGCAATATCCAACCTGCACCAACGTTGATATATACCAACTTCATCGGAAAGTATGATTTTGTTTTCGTTTTTCATTAATTACAAAAGATCTGTGTTATTATTTATGAATATTATTTAATAATTTGTTTGAAAAATGTTCTAAGATAAAAAAAAATTATTACTGATTTTGCTTTATAAAAAAAGAAATCGCAATCATAGACATTTATTGGCAAAGACAAGTGCGCTTATTATTTTATTTTACATTGTCATGCGATGTATTGTTGCATGACATCGTCTTTTCAAATATATATCTCAATTAATTCCAAAATTAAAACACTGCTTCCTCTTGCCTTTTATCAAGAGTAATTCATAATGTCAAGCAAAAAATAGTTATATTCCACCTCAACAATAAGGAGTAAAATAAGTTTTCACCGACAAACGAGATATTCTGTTTACAGAAATGGGAGCATCACCCCCTTCATTCTTTTGCAGAATAATAGATTCGAAGTTGCAGTTACTTTTCAAAACACCAAAAAGAACAATGAAGTTGCACACATCATTTCCTTTTACCGTTTTATTTCATTTCGATGCAGATAAATAAAATATAATTTTTTTTTTTTTGCAGAAGCAAATTGGAAAATTCATGTAGCATTTTGTTCTGAGAACGGAACTTGAAACAATGGATTCTATAATCTTTCGAGATCAACGTAAACGAAACATTTTAGAATGGAATTCTCGAAAGAATTTTGTGGCGAATTTGAAATGTTCAGTTTTTTAGACAAGACATGTCGAAGAAGAGATAAGAGCTTTGCTGCTTTAAATATTGATTCTGGTCATAAAAGGAATTTCAGAAAAGAATGACTTGATTTAGGTATGAATAAAAAAAGAATGATTTGAAGGTAGTATGTCAAGAACCATCACATACTATGTGTATCGATAGTTGTACAGGGCTTGGTTTTGTGAACACTGACATTGCCATCTTTGCGATTCCAGGATAAACGGCAAGTAACGTTGAACTGAATCGTTTCGAGAGTGAAAGAACAGAGATAAAGAGAATTCTTGAACTGAAATTCAGCGCTAATCGGAACAAGAGTATTCACACGTTTCGAGAAATTTAGTTTCTAGAGTTACAAAAAATTGAAAAAATTGTGTTACAACGAAACTATATTCAGAAAATATATCTACTTATATATTAACCTTAAGCCGGTTACTCTGACTAGCCCGAAGCACATGGAAAAATCTGAATAACCGGACCGCCGCAACAGCAACACTGGCGGGAAATGTGGCTCCTAAGGAACTGTGAACTTAAGGACCATTACTGGCCACGGTACAACCCTTCCCTTGGAAAGTACATCCTGTCATCGATGGGAGAAGTCGATCCCCACCTTTTTCTATACCGATTAGGGTGGCGAGAATCAACCACCATTCCGAAAGTTTCTTATCCTCAATTACGAGGTGCTCCCCGTTAGAATTCCTTATTTATTAAGCAAGACATAACTTGATAGCAGAACTTGTTTTGGAGCTTATTGATACTTCTCGTTTAATTAATTGAATTTATTATTGCTCTCATAGGACTGGAGCGTCTACCTGGGCCCATGCAATTTTCGCAGTTAAGCGATACAAAAAATTGATATAAAATCGTCATTTTAATGTAAAGACTTCAATTTCACAAGTAACATTTGTGATATACTACTACTTAAAATATATATAAAGATTATAGCATTAATAGAAATGAATGAAATAAGAAAAACACTTTTAACTATACCCACAAAAACAAAGCTATAAATATAACAACTGTATAATATTTCACTCTCACCCCTAGCAACAGATATCTGAACGCACTTTTCCATATTCTCCTAACAAAAAATAAATAAATAAATAAATAAAAAATAAAAAAAACAATCAACAAAATCGCTGTAATTCACACATGCACTTTCAGACAGCCATTTGTTTATACCAATAAATTAATCAAATATAGAAACGCAGTATAGAAACCAATGCCTGCCCGCATATGAAGATGGAATATCATACAATTAGACTGTTAAATATTTCTCTTTTCATAATGGGAAGGCAAAATAGAACGGATAAAAAACATACAGAATACTTTGCAGCGATCCCAAAATTGCAAACAATAAGTCTATTCTCCCTACATAAGCCAAAAAGCATTTCATTCTTTCTCCACTCAGTCAAACTATAAACAAAAACCCAAAGAAAAATAAATCAAGGCCCTTGAAATGCCCAATCCTCTGAAAACAGCCGAACACTTACAATTGCTTACGTGTTTAAATACCCCTGAATAAGTAAAAAATAATAATTAAAAGACTTCAACCGCCATCTATTGCTTTTTAAAAATTTAAATAAAACGTTCCAAGTAGAAATCGTACCGGCGTGATCGTCGGCCCATAGAGATGGAAAGGATCATTGTGATATAATGCCTTGGGACGTGAAGGGAAACTTGCGTGATCACGTATACGTGTTCATGGTTCTGAACGGGTTAAGCAACATTCAATGAAACAGGAAAATACTGATTGAAAAGTGTAAGTAATCGAATGCAAATTAGGAAATTGTTTACTATGAAATGTAATATGCTTATCGTACCCTTTTCGGAAATATGAGCAATAAAGTTAGATATCAAATATTGCGATTAATAAATTGAAGAAAATGCTTAAGATATAAAAATATATTAAAGATATATTAACTACGTTATCCTTTATTTTTATGTATGTCAAATAAGAAGTACTCGTATACAAGTCATTTTTATATTTATAAAGGTATCACTGGAAACAGAAACGTACATATTTTTTGAAGCTGCAAAAAATATAAATAAATAAATATGCGAATTTTCATACGGGATATCCATTCTAATCAAGGAATAAATGCTCTAAATGAAATAAATAATCATATTTTATGCAGTTTGAATCGATAAATGTTTGGATGAATTTTAAATTTATATACCGATATTATAATATTCTTAAGACACTAATATTTTAAATAAAAGAAAGTTCCACTCTTTTGCAATTAAAACTGATTGAGTTATGAAAATTCGAATGTCTCTCTATAAGAACATCCATTGACCATTGACCGTCTTGAAGAAAAAATGCCAATCAGCTCTTGGAGTTTTCTTCTGGATTAATTGTCTAAAATAAAGAAAATGTTGATTATACTAAGGTTCAAAGTTTTATAACTCTGTCAGGCTTAATTGCAAAAGATTAAAACGTTATATTGTCAAGAAAAGTTTACTGAATATGATTTATAGTAATGGAGAATTGTATAAAATTTTGACTTCATAATTGTTTTCAGAAGTGTATTTATTGTTTGAAACAAAATAAAATATTATTTACTGCATTTTACTACATTATTATTTACTGCATTTTCTTTTTCAAAGTGAAACTAAATTTTATAATGAATCAGAGAAGTTTTCATTGAATAATTGTTTGGATTATTGCATAAATTAGAAAAAAAAATCCGTGATGCACATAAAATTTCAGAACTGAAAGATTTGATTTGCTGTTGTCATTTAAAAAGAATATGCTTGGTTTCAGCAAAAATGTTTTCGTATTTATTGAAGTTTCAACTCTTCCATTTCAAATTGAAACGGCAGCAGACCGCAAATTAGAGATATATATAAAGTACAATGAACAAATTATCGCAAGGTTTCTATACTAATACGAGTTATGTGACTATCGAAATATCCAGCTTAAAAATATTTTGCTGAAGAAGCTATTAAGAGACCAGGTTCATAAATATTGAATTGGAAGTTTTAGATGGCATTATTCCTCGTACACAAGCTGGTCAACAAAGGTGAGTAATTAGCAGTAAGAGCGATTTCTGAGACACGTAGTTAACGTTTTATATATATAGATATTGAACTGTAAATAAAATAAAAGAAAATTAAAAAATAATTAAATCTAATTAAAATATAATTTATTAAAATCCAATTTATCAAATGTATGTGGTATCCTTGTTCCATGGACCACCAGGTGGCACTGCATCTATCTTCTATCCACCAGCTGACGTCACACGGACGTGAGCTTGAGCGAATAAAAGTGAAACATTGGACTTGGTGTTGGTGTGTGACATAATTGAATGTCTGAATTTCTGCGATGTTGACCAACTTGATGTAAATGGGCAGCAACCGCCCTTTTAACTTTTTACTTCTTTCCTTCTCAATTTTATGTCGTGCCGTCTTTATGTTTGTTTGTTTTCCTTTAAATTATGAAATGTACAACTTGACTATTTCATTCGCCTTGGAACTCAGATGGTAGCTAGCCTTCCATCCTACATGTATTTAAAATAGCTTTGATTAGGAATTTTTACAACATTGAATTTCAAAATTTGCTGTTATTCTTTTTATAGCTAATAACATTTCTAGATCTATATTGAGAATCCAATCATAATGGGAAAATTTTACAGACACTTTGCGAGTCTCTTTTCCCTGCGAATATTGTGTGATGTACCCGCTACAGAACAAAAAAGTCGAAGAAAATGCAAAAGTATTGAATGATGTGATCATTCAATGCTGTCTGAAACTTCTTTTTTCCCTTCGCTGATCTGATCTGCGCTGCTTCACAGAAAGCAGACATCCTCATCTATTAAAGCGACATACGGACAGACGGATGGACGTCTTTTTTTTCTTAGATCTATAAAGATTCCGATGATAAGATTCGTTCGCATGTACAGCGAAGTGATGAGATTACCCAGATGGCAATAATGAAAAAAGATTACGAGTCACAGACAGAACGTGGTAAATTGGTTTTCGCCATCACAAAGGAAACGAGCCTCGGAAAAATAAAATCGTAGTAACCACGTTGACTGGGAAAAGACGGTTATCTGCTCCAAATATTGAGTTTTACATTTCTTTCGAAACATTAAATAAAATGAGTTTACAAATGTCTGAAAAAACAAACAAACAGACGGTATATTTTTTCGATGTCTTCTCGCAGAGATGAATTTTATAAATTGATTTTTTAAAATTCTTTTCTTATTTTTTTAATAAGTTATCTCTACTAGTAATAAAGACGAATGTGTGTAAATATATTGACATTCTACAAGGCAGACCGTTTGTCTTACAGCAACCAAATTTGATCATGTATACCTTGTGTATATGTCCCAAATACCTTGTATATATGGAAGTATAAATTCACTTTTAAATGTAAATAAGAAGGTTTATGCCGTAATGATAATTTAAGTTTGTTAAATGATGTGTGGTGAATAGCATATAAGCCAGTTAATAACTACGCTACAAGAGCGTACCCTTTTGTATCCTGGTTTTGTTACTGGATTGTGAACCACAAGGTCCCAGATTCTATCCTCGAGCATTTTCATATCGCGTCATTGGTGACATCGGACGATGAACCTTCAACCTTCGTACAGCTGTTGTGGCGCCATCTACCCGCAACCAAAGTCGTCAGATTCACTTGACGCAGCAAACCAAAGTCGTCAGACTCACTTGACGCAGCAACCACTCACTCACACACTCGTTACTCAACTAGGTACAGGCCCATTTAGACAACAGCTAATAACTGAATACATCACCACTCAACAGACATATCGTTCGTCTCACCTCCGACTCACTGGAGGGAGAGTACTGTGCTGAATAGCATATAATCCAGTTAACAATTACACTACAAGAGCGTTCGCTTTTGTATCTTGGTCATGTTACTGGACTGTGAACCACAAGGTCCCAGGTTCTATCCTCTCGCCCATTCACCTATCGCCTCAGATGATTAAAATCGCACTTATGTGTAATGATTTTGTCCAAAATCTTTACAAAAATTATCAAAAAAGAGTTCTACATTATTTAGATCTTTTCTTTTTTCTTGCTTTGCTCATTTACTTCTCTAATAAAATTTAAATCACAATATATTTTATTAGACGTTTAATCATGTTCATGCTTTATTGAATTTGAACTTTGATGAGCATGTATACAATTGTTGGAAAATTAAGATGCATTTCGCCATTTTGGCAAAAGATAGGCAATTTATGTTGTAAAGAGATCAGGAATCTTCCCTGCTGATCCTTGAATCCAAAACGGCAAATTTTACTTCCATTCAGTCGTAGAATCCTTCGTGATTGACGATTGGACTTCGAAATCTCCCTTCAGTTAATTTTAATCTTTGATCCTTTGTTCCTGTTGCATTTGTATTTGCATGTGCGGTTCGAAAATGCAATCTTTTATCTTTTGTGATTGGTTTTGAAAATGTAAGTTTAGTGACCAATTAGCGTTTTAAAATTTTGGCCAAATTTCATTTTTTTTGAACAATTAATTAATTCATTTAGGCATGAATTCAGTTAAATTAAGATTTAGGAATGTTATTTAGAATTTTTCAGGGGAGATCTACTTAATCTTGAGATGTTTTAAAGTTAAAAGAGCAGAAAAAATAAGGGCACGATGTGGCGCTGACAACAAATGGGATTTCAAGCCATGGAAAAGCGAATACCGGAGTCAATAACGATTAGGCAGAGTTCACAGGAGGTCAACTATCGCTAGCAATCGAAGGACACGCCTATCCAAGGAAGATCACGTGACCGCAATGGGACAATGACAAATGATTGTCTCATCGGACAACTATTTGCCATTGTCCTAATGGAATCGCGTGATCTTCTTGAAGTCGACTTGGCCTCCTTCTATTGCGCGCAATAGTTGGCCTCGTGTGAACGCAGCTTAACGATTAGACTGATTGACTTAACAATTTAAGTCTGTGGTTTATGATAAGAAGAGAATAATAGAGTCAAGGTGGCAGACGTTTCTAATATAGATAAGTCTTAACGAATTACAGTCGATATTATCTGCCTAGCGATGATTACTGGAGTGTAACTAGATGCATCAAACCCACGTTTTTCAACGTCATAAACTGCCTTTACTTGCTATTTTCAAATGCTAATGATGTTGGCGGTGAGAACTTTGTCACTGTTGTATTAGTACAGTGTGCCTACAATACTATGAAATGCCTTTGACTTTGTTGGTGTTATCTACTTGTTCGCGAACATTTCCCAAATGCCCGATTGGGAACCCTGACACCATCGGACTTCTCCAGTGGTATCCTAATATAAACTTAGAACATTTTGATGAAGGCCTTGGAACTGAAGTACCCCAATTGGAGGATGAACAATGCCACAATATAAATGTCGACATGAGCGGGCATCTACCGGGTTTCGTTGACTTTATATCTCTACATATTCGTTATAAAGAAACTGCAAAGGTAAGTGAGAACATATTTTTATTCATTGTTTTTATCAATTACTTCAAATACCTGCTTCCATCCATTTTGGAAAGTTATGCTGGTATAGTCAAAATTTACACTAGATAATCTTACAAAGAATATTTTATTTAAACTGGTGATGTACTCTTTTATCTGAAGATTAAATCCTTTGCAATGTAATTTGCTAATTTATTAATAGTAAGCAAGCTTCCTTGTGTCAAATAAACAAATTATTCTGTGATGTAAAATAATTTTGCATACATTTCCTGAATTTTAAATTTAGTATTTTACGGCATGAAAGGGATATTTTATTGGACAATTGAAATCCTATATATGATGGCATCGTGTTTTTATGGATATAAAGTTGAATGTACTTATTATTTTATTAAGTGTTGATTCTGTTAAGTTCTTGCTTGAATTTTTAGAGTTTTGATAAGATGTAAATTTCGCTCGTTTAATACCTTAAAACTTAAATCGAAAAATATAGTAAATGTCTAAATGGAAATTAACTAGTATAACAAAGTCATAAATAACTATTCGCGAATGAAATAATTAACAGAGATTAAAATTAAAAGTTTATGAGGCGGATTTTAACGCAAAGTGTAATAAAAATGCATAAAAGTATAAACATTGCAATAAATCAATTTTTTAATGGGTTGAGTTAAGCTTAATATATAAATACTCTTGTTAAACAATTTGTAATATGATGATTTAATTTACAATTTTTTTTTTTGGTATTTAACCATGTTATGTTTTCATAGATAAATGAAAATATATATAACAATCATCATTTTATATATACATATTTATATTAAAAATGAGGTTTATGTTTATTTTCATCAGGAAAAATACTGATGAGGTTATATTAAAGAATTTAAGTAGTTTTAAAACAGAAGCAAAGTAAAAGCTAATATTTTTTTTGAATTAAAACTACTGCAATTTAGTATCTATTTGTAGTAAAATTCGCATATATTTATACTTATTGTAGAACATTTACCGACTTATTCTATTCAGTGGCCATCTCGAAATTCATTAAGTAATATTTTAGTATAAAAGCTAGTATTAATATAATATTAAATGATACGCTTTCTAATGAAACAGCAAACAATAGCTAACAATTTTCAGTTGTTTACTTTTTCATACAAGAATATTCAAACATAATGTGTTGCGTTCGCCAAAAAATGTCTTTTGATGAAGTTTTGAACTTTCAGGAGTCTAAAAAAGTTTTATTTTGAGTTTAGAATTATTTGATTGCGTTATTTTAAATTTTAGTTTTCAGCAAATATAGTCGAGCTAAATCGAATCCAATGTCTATAAATTCCCAATAATAATGAAATAATCGAGGATTTTCAAAATCTTGTTAATACTGAAATGTTAACTCTTTTGTACGCTTATGTCCAGTCTGACTGTTATTGTGCTGGATGCATCGTTTTCACATTCTTGTTGGATTATAATTCTTATAAAGTCTTATTATAGAAAATACTTTCACTTTTAATTTTTAGGAATTATGATAACCTTGCAAAGAGTTCCCGCCATTTCTAAGCATTAAAAGGAATCTTTAATAACAATGCGTCTTAGGACTTTTAACCAATGCATCTAGAAAATGGAAAACTTTTCTAT
The DNA here is from genome assembly GCA_026543865.1 of Argiope aurantia. Classification (NCBI taxonomy): domain Eukaryota; kingdom Metazoa; phylum Arthropoda; class Arachnida; order Araneae; family Araneidae; genus Argiope; species Argiope aurantia. Next base: position 152,362 of record JAPMOR010095341.1, on the reverse strand, counting down.
AATTTTATATTAAACAAGGTAATTGCCATTTCACAAATAAGATCTACAGGTTGTAGTCCACAGATAATTGGATGAGAGGGAATAGAAGTACGAAACGCGTCAGTGATTACATGATACTGCAAACTATTAATTTTCTGAATTTGTTGAACACAGCCACCCGATGGAGCTGCGCATACTAATATTCGCCATCGTTTTTTTGTAAAGGATTTTAACAACTCTCCCTGAAAGGTCTTGCTTTGATATTTTATGATGTTAAGTCTATTGTTTTTGCGTAAGGAAATTTATGTGCCATCTCATTAAGACGGTCATCCAAGATAACCACTAGTATCTTGAAATTTATTCTGAACTTTATTGGTTTATCCAGTATATGAACAATACGAGAGAGATATGCTTGTATCTACCTTTTTTCCTAAAAGGGATGAGTTTAGTCTTTTCATGAGAAAAAAAATTGCACTGCAACTTTAGTTCTCAAGTTTTTCTGGAGCTGTTTCCACTTTTTGTCTGAATTGTTTACTCATTTCTGCTCAGAACATTAAAGGTCATTTGCATAGGCAATCAGTTTGGTATTTTCCTCAAATTTTATAATAAGAACGTCGTTTGCAAAGAGTAACCAGTAAAAAGATCCTTGATGGCAAAGTATTGAATAGCATATTGTAAAAGTTTGCTCACCATAACTAAGAAACACTTACGTCATCAAAGGACCTAAAGCCATTTAAAAGAAGGAATGGTAATTTTCTTTAAATTATGCAAAACTGTTGGCACCATAACCAGCTAAAGGCGTTTTTAACATTAGGCGATACAAATACACCATGTTTGGAGTTTGCTCTTGCTTCTGTAATCCACTTTTTAATTTCAATAATTGTTTCTATAGCGCTTTTATCTGGTATCAAGTCATACTGATAATAATAGTGGTTATTGCTAAGAATATGGGAGAAAATGCTTTGTGTAATTAGCTTATCCAGAATTACCGAATCTTATCTGTAAGGAAGAATTTTTATAATTGAGTTTTTTCATTCAGTTCCTGATGTATTAGAAATTTGAAATTTCGTATCCTTGTATATTATCGATGGCATTGTTTCAGATAATCATCATCAAATAATTGATTATTTTAATTCATTTTTTTGATTAATACGTGCTATTTGAATCGATACGCTCACCATTTCATAATAAATTTGAGAAAAATATTGATTTCAAATATAATTTATAATTATGAATCGTAAATAATCAACACTAATCAGTAGAAAATAAACATTCTGCATTGAAGAAACACTAATGAAAAATGCTTTGAAATCTTATTTTCATTAAATTTGTCATAGTGAATAGGATAAAATTGCACATCTAATATATTTTAAACATTTATCGAAACATGCGTTGAATTTTAATTGGATCAACTGTCATGTGTTCGAATAAACGATATTATATTTGTTGCATTAAGGCATCGGGCCCTTCTGAGGTGATTTTATCCCCTCGTCCCATTGGGCGTACTAGATAGAAAACTGAAGTATAATGTTCTGAAATTTGGATATTTCAAGCCAGATACAATTCTTACTTAAGAGGAATTTGTTTGATTCCCACCTGATCTTTTGTACACAAATTCTCCATTTGGGATTTAATATCTAAACCATTAATCAGCATTTAATTCTTTTAAATGCAGACTTTCATATTTAACAAATATCTTTTAAATCAATATAAGATTTTTACGTTCAAACTAACACGCTTAAATTTTAACAGCAGAAATATTCTGTTTTCGTATTTTTTTTTTGTGAATTTGCATAATGACAACTTTGTTTACCTACGTAGTTTAGTGAGAAGATTGATAATTCAATTTCGAATAGTATATCAGCCCTAGAACGGATTGATTTCAAAATTTGACAGTTTTAAATTTAGAAGTGTCAAGATTATGTACAAAATTTCCTTTACTAGATCTTTGTGTTTGTAGATGTAATCGTGTTTCAATGCCTATGGGTGCACGGACCAATAGATTTCGTTCTTAAGACGTATATATATTCTTGTCTTAAATACCAGATCTCATTAATACATGTCATTAAATTTTAAAAAAATGTTGCAGGACAAATAAAAACAGACATGATTTTCAAAATATTTCTTTTTTCAACTCGAAGAGATTTAAAAATTTGAATGTCTGGTATGTTTTGAAAATTGTAGTGTACTTCACGTGTAAAAAATGAAAATGCTCATTTCATTTTTCAGACATTGTTCTACCACTTAGAGTAATTTTGAATTTCAATTAGCTAATTTTTTGTAATTAAAGCTTTATTTTTTTCCTATTTTGATGAGGCGTCGCTATGATTTGGCGATCCTTTTAAAAACCTGATGGAAAGAATTAGTTGCCAAGCAGGGATGAAAAGGGGAGGGGGCAAAAGAAGAGGAAAATTCGACAGTGAGAAGAGAGTTATATGGATGATCTGAGATATCTCGTGTGTTTATATGTAGTCTTATATCTTATATGTTATCTTATATTATCTTTATATGTTATCTTATATTATATCCTATTAGCTAAAGGTACAAATAAATACTTTTTGTTTACTTATTATAAATCAATATTCATTGTCTCAGATCACAACTCCCACATTTATAAGCAATGGGAATTGTCTCATCAAATCTTTCTCGCTTACTCTCTAATTGTTAGAACACCTAGATTGGTACTGGCGTACAATATTACGAAATATTAACATTTGATAAAAATTTAGCATATTTATTCATTCTATCATGCCATGCTTGGCGAGTTATTTGGCGATTAATCCCTGGCTTGGGTTAATAACATTCGAAAATATAATTTGTGATTTAGATGCATTTTTCCCAATCGATTGAAACCAACATTTGACAAAAAAAAGTACACTTGTAGTTACAAAATCCCATACCAAATGTAATAAATTAACTCATTGCGTTTTTGAGTTATGTTTATTTGCTTCCGAAAGTACAGATCAACATACGGTCAACCTCTCATTGTATTTGGTTCAAAATTTTAAAGGTGTCCGCACTACAGATATCAAAACTGTCCCGAATCTTATCCCCCTAGCTCTTTTCATTTTGTAGTTATTTTTTTAAATTACATTCGAACAGCAGGACAGACAGATTTTCTCTAAATGGATTTTGCTCAGAATTTAATAGAAATCTACAAATTTGGTGTAAAGATAGCATACCAGATTTCGTCTTTCTAGATCAAACCGGTTTTGAGTTATTGTCACAGACAGACGGACATTTTCCAAAAAAGCGTTTTCCGAACTTATGTAGATAATAAACATGAAAATTCGTCAAAATTTGAATTTTTTGACGATTACAATACTTTCTCTTTACTAAGTATACATGAAAGTAAAAATGTTAAGTAAAAGAATCCTTATTACAGTTATGGCGATTTTAAATCCTTCATCAAGATAAAACATTTCCATTGTTCCATTTTCCACAGTTTTTTATGAAATTCTGATATTGAAAATTCACGTGAAAATGCAATTCTAAAAAAAATATTTAGTATCGTTTATAAATATTTTGTTTTGAAGTTAAAAATTACAACAATAGGTTTCTAGTTACTCAATTTGGCTCTACAACAAAAGGAGTTTCTTTTATCTTCTTTTATCTTTCAAAAGCAAACACAGAGTTTTTGCGAGCTGTATCTTGCTTTGTGAGCTTCGGAAGTGACTGCAATTTAGAATCCATTATTCAGCAAAAGAATGGGAAGAAAGGGTCTCTCAGTTCTACAAATAAAACATCCCATTTGTCATTATTCAACGGCCCTTTGTTGAGGATAAAAGAACTGGATTGTGATGGAACTTTAAAGCATATGCGAAGTAGCAGAACAATAACTAGTGGAGAGTAAATAATGGAAACTTATTCCATGAAAACAAAGCATATAATTAAAATTATTAATCATTCCATTGTTATTGTTATCGTTTAGTTACATCGTTTAGTTAACTGTTTTGACAGCACTTGTTGGTTCCATATTAATTTTAATAATGAATTTAAATAAAGAAAATATAAAAGTATCGACCTCCCAAGTCGAAGTCAGGGTCCATCGATGAACATTATTATTGTTTAAATTGGCAATTTGACCTTCAAGCTTCTTAATGTCGATTGAAATTTACTTTTCATTGCCACCCTTAAAAATAGTTATAATAGTGTTTTTTATACACTTTTTAAAAAGTATTTTAAAATTTCAAATTAAGACTCGAAACTTGTAATAATTTACGTTTAAACCCTTTAAAGGGCCATTTTCTTTAGTCATATTATGTTAAAAGATTTTTAGGCTTGAAATAATAATAAGAAAATGGATTCATTTAGCTTATTAGATAAATTTAATTTGGTTAATTAATAATTAAGTAACAAATCAAGACGCATCATTTTGTGCGAGATAAAGAACTGAAGCATTTAAGTTTCTGACTTACTAAAATAATGTATCAGAACTTATACCAACCTACATAATTTTATACAAAGATTGATAAATTTGGTGGGAAGCATACTTCCCACGGCTCTAGAAAGGGTTAATCAAGTCCTGCAGACCGATAAGAGAATTATCAATTAACACGTTGACTGTCTTGTGACTCATCCGTGGATCACACCTACTATTTCATTGTACCAAACCATCTATTCTAATTAGATAACTTCTTAGATTAAAGTTAAGAAGAATTATAAAAGGTGTCCCAAAACCAAGTCAAGATTTGTATTTGCCACCATTCGTGGAGTAAAGTGTTGGCAACCCTATTAAAAAACATTGGACAGCTGATAGTTTAAAGTTAGTAAAAATGGAGTGTTATGTGATAGAACATCGTGCTTTCATTGTTGAACAATATTTCAAAAATAAAGAAATTCTGGCGGCCACATATCGAAAATTTAAGAATCGTCCCCAGATGATATGATTTAAAGCCCTTGGATTTCTTTTTATGGGGTTGCTTGAAGCTCCTATGAAAACAAACCCACAAGCGCGCGTACATTGAAGGAGGAAATTCAATGTTTCATCAACGAAATTCAGCCACATTTATTCGAAATGGTTATAGGAAATATCGCCAAAAGAGTGCGAATGTAGCCAACAAAGCCATGGATATGATTCGTATTATGTGTTATTCCAGACGTAACTTTATCCTCTGTACTTTGTGATTCAATAAAAATGTAACAGTTTAAAGAAAAAACTGTTTTTTATTTAATAGAAATTTAATTCTATAGTGTAACGCTCCCTTTTTACTAACCCTAAACTATCAAATGTTAAATGCGTTTTTTAATAGGGTTGTCAACCCTATACTGCATGAATGATGGCAAATTCAAATCTTGCAATACTTTTGAGGCACCCTTTATTTACAGTTCCACCTGGTGTAATGTCAAGTGTATGAGTGGAGGCAATGAAAGCATTAAGAAGTTGTCTGTTACTTTTAGTTTTGATATATTTATTTAATTTGCAATGCAGCAATATATATCATTGGCTTTTTATATCTTACTGTTATCAAGAAATAACCTTGGATGAGCTTTTATTGCATTAAATGAATCTCTGCTAAAACACAACCATTCCTAATGTTGGTATTATTAAATTTTCTTTCAATCTTAATATCTATTTCTCCTTTAAGGAAAATATTTTCCCCTTAAAGACCTTCTGCACAGGCAAAGTTGTAAAGAGTTAGCCATAAACGAATGAAATTATATTGTAAATTACGTTTTACCCCAGAGAAAATACGTATCTATTTATATAAAGAAAATATAGATTTAAGCCACTTTTTTATTTAAATATGCTGTTTATTCTTACTTACTAGTTTGAAGATTAAAGGATACTCAATTTAGTATTTCGATATTAAAAACATATATTCATTGGGTTTTCATATCTTACTTTTATCAAGAAACAGTCTCCTATGGAAGCCACAATTAGATTTGATTCAAGTCACAAAGAATCGCATCATTTGACGAGAAAAATAAATCGAATCGTCTATGAATTACAAAGAAAGAAATATAATTTAAAAGCGTCTAAATTCATTGGAATATATATCGCACGAATTTGTATAAGATGTGAAGTGCTTTTTAATACACTTTGTATTTTTTATGAAACAGTAAATTCACAATGTCGTGTGATTTCTTAGTTTTTAATATTATGCTGAAGAAGACTGTATGACCAGATATTGAAAACCAGATATTGAAAAAGTACCCAAAACAAAATCAAAGAAGAATATAGAAGTTTTAAGTATAATTCAGATGAAATTTCGGAGATTGTGGATAATAGTTTGTCCTCTTTGCCATTTTGCTGTAATTAATGTAAAAGTCCTTTACAAAAGGCAGCAAATGCACCTGCAGAACATTTCTTAATTTATAATCAGCGGGAGTGGTCTTTCCAAAATTTTCTTGCATAATCTCTAATAAGAGTGTTATCGCCCCCCCCCCCCCAACAAAAAATTGTGAACCCTTGAGCATAGCGGTGAATGCCATGAGTTCTCATTTTTTTTTTTTTGTCGAAGTTCCATACAAAAGAGTTGTGTACTTTATAATATAGTAAAGAAGACCAATACTTGTGTATTAATTTTAGGGCATTTGTAAACGAATGTTTCGAATCTCATTCGTAACTAATATATAATATATGAGAGTGAAAGAGAAAATATATTAGTATAAATATATTAGTATATATTAGTATAACATTTTGTATTTGAATACACTATTTGTATACACTCATATTCAAGTTTGTAGATCTGTTTCAGATGTTGGGACAAATCAGTTAAAGAGAAAAATGTCTAAAAATATAACGACCGCAATCAACCTAATTTGGTATATGGTTTTTTCACCATAATTTTAGATATTAATAATTTTTTAAAAGGAGTCTATAGATCTGTCTATGCCTGTGAACGGGTTAACACAAGGAAGGAACGAACATGGTAAATGAACTTTTACGTCTAATCTTTATACTAAAATTAAAGATTGTGTGTTATTTTGTATTAGGTTTATTAGAAGGTGGACGTTAATGCATGAATTCTAAAATTCGTAAATTTTCTAACCAGGCAATTTTTGCTTAGGAAGGCAACTTTTCCTAGAAAACGGGGAAGGGGAGTAACATCCTTATCATTTCTACAGTTAAATTAAGTCATGAGAAAAACATGTGAAGTAAACATTACATCTTCTTTTAAATAAATAATGGATTTCGCTAAAAAATCTTCAAATTTATATTTGATCAAAATATTGATGAAAACACACTCGATAAAAATTCAGTTAAGTTATAATGTATACTCGCCGACAATCAGTATGTTAGATCACGATAAAATATATTTTTAAAACAAATTGAATACCCTTCTGTATGCACATAATTCTTATAAAATAAGAAATATATAATTTGGTCTCAAGAATGGTAAGAAACGCATGATTTTTCACATTTTTAAGAAAAGTAAATTTTTAAAATGAATGCTTTTTAATATACTACTTCTATCCTTAAAAGCTTTAATTTTAAATTTTATATTAGCAGTATTTCTTCTTCAATGATCAAAGTTGTTTCATGAAATTTCGATAATTTTTCCTTTTTACGGGTTATTGTCTATCGGACTCTTGAAAAATATATAAATAGAGTATTACTATATATGAAATAATTTCTTTAAATAATTATTCAGTATTTATTGTATTAAATTTCTATGACAAATGTAAAACATAAAAGCTGGAGAGATACATTTTTTGCTTATGAAGATGTGTATATGCGAGCATAATGAAAAACAGAATTATCAAGTTAAATTTGCTGTGCGGTTTTTTTTATCAAAAATGCAGACCTCTATCAGCATTTAGATTCAAGAAAACCGAAAACATCGAAATCGCATCAAAAAAAATATAAATAGAAAAAGTGCCGTATTTAAAAGAAATATAGATGATAAAAGAGGACATTTCCATCTCTTGTTTAGTAAAAAATGTTTTGTTTCCTTTACTTTTTGAAGAATGAATTGCTGAGATCCGAAAAATAAGCAGTTTTTTTCCCAAGTAGACGTTTTCCTTTACTGTCTGAATTTAGATTTCTTTGCTTGTAAACTCTTCTTTGTTTGATTGTTTACTAGTCATGTCAATATTTTGAGACTATAAGGTGTGAAAACAATAAAAACGCCACTTTTTCATTAGCTTATTACTTTTTTTAAAACTTTCATTTCATATTTCTTGCACACACACACACACACACACACACACACACACACACACACACAAAAGTTCTTTCATTACAACTTTTTAACACTTAATTCGAAGTGAAATAACTTTCCAAATTATTATTGATAAAAAAAAATTTGAAAATCCAAGTCTAAATTGATATGGAACAAAAAAGAAATGCAAACGAAATTCGGTCGTATTTCTTCACCTTGTTTTATTGCTGTTGTCTCTTTCGCAGTATAAATCTAGTTCCTGATATGCCCCTTGAGTATCAGAAGTATTTTTTTTCTTTTGGATTTCATTAAGTTCTTTTTTTACTATGATTTTGGTGGTGTAGAAATGGCTTAACAGAAACATAAATCTTTGAATGAAAAATGCCACTTTTTAATTAATGGCACCAACTATTTAAAGTCAGAAGAAAGAAATTAAAGAAAAATGTCTGTTTCTTAATCATCAAATGTATGAATTTAAAAATTATTTTCAATTATTTTTAGTTTTTTTGGGGTTGTATAAGTAGATTTCAGACTTTAAAAATTCAGAACATTTTAATACCGAATAATTTTCTTCCGTTTCAATGAATGCTTGAGTGGATTTTGGCAGAGATCACAAATCGGGGTCCAAGGTCAAAAGAAATCCAAACAGTGAATGAATGATATCGCTATTCAATTCTGCAGGGCATTTATTTCTAATAAGGAGCTCGGTCGATTCGGAACCAAAAACATTTCCATTTCTGGATACATGCGTCATGCTTTTCAAGACATGCTTTTACCAATTACGCTTTTTTTTAAATTTGAAGTTTAATTTTCAATCTGAATCGTTTTTAATTTTAAGCCAAACATGTTAATTTTTTTTACACACAGTGCTCTTTTTACTAATTTATATCTGTAATCATTCCATTTACTCGGAAAAAATATTTTCAGAGGAATATACGGTATCTGAAGCTTCCCTATAAACTCTGCTTAGATGCCACCGTGTTCACTCACACATTGTAGAAAATTCGACTAACTATATTGTATTTTTAACCAACAAGAATGCTACCCTTGAAATTTTCTCGCATATTCCATAAATGAAAAAAATATTGTCTTGCTATTCTCACACAGGAATTGTTAACTTTCGACGAGACCTTCATCCGTCCGCTGGCGTGATGCGGAAGTTAGAAGATGGGGTTACCAGCTTAAGTGACGTCTTCGTCATCTGACCGAGGTTCAAAATAGGTCCCAAATTACCCTAAGTGCTGCTTTAAAACGGGACCTAATTACAATTGAATTGGGCGAGACCATGAACAAGGATTTGGTGCAAAATTCAATATGAATCTACAATTCAGAGACAAAAAATGGGCCTCAAATCTGATCTCTCTTAGGCCTCGTAGCTATGGCGCTCATTTTTAAACAAATTTCCATTGTGTGGAATTTTCTCAAAATTCTATAGATATCTCTCTTTCACAAATTCGGTGTAAAGGCCACATACTAAATTCCTTCCATAAATTAAAAGCATATAAGTTGTGTTCTCAGATATAATGCATAAGTCCAATAATACGTTTTTCGCACTCGGGAAATCTGAAACAAGATTCGTAAAATGTTGGGTTCGAAATTTTTGACGATTGCTATACTTTCTCTTAATATGCTATTTTGTATACGAAAGAAAGTATTGCTTGCTTCAAAGTTTCAACCCTGAATCATCTTCAATAAATGCAGAATTTTATACTCGCCTGATTTTATTATTCAAAACTGAATAACGTCTATTGTAGTACTAAAAGAATGACTTAGTCACTGCCGATATATTTTCCGTTTAAATATTTGGACATTCTATTTGTTTTTACTTTGAACTGTTCATTATGATAATATAAAATGTGTTTTTTGTTGCTTATTAACTTTTATTCGCTTTTCCTAGATATTTTCGCTATTAAAACTCATTAAAAAATAGTATTTTATATATAATATATCGAGAATTGCAGAAATATTTTTCTCATTTCTGAAATTCAAAACATTTTAATTGAGATTTTTGCGGTTTATGAAAGGATATTTATATTAGCAATAACTTTTTTTAAGCAATTCCCTCTTCCAATATTTGTTACAACTGTTTTGACACAGAAAAAAGAAGCCAATAAAGAAAACTACAAAATCTATTATACTAACAATATATATTTGTAAGTTTATTTTTCTTAACAGGAATAACTTCAATAGTTTTGACATGAACATTTTTCTCTTAAGAACTGATTTTACTAAACAAAAAATATCTATATTAATTACATATTTTCCCCTGTTAGATTGTAAATCCATAATTAGACATTCTACACGAAATAAAAACGTAATCCAGATTCTACAAATAATCTATATCGATTGTTATTTATTTCCCAAATTTTTCTGTTTAATTACTTGTCAGTGGAAACATGTTGTATGGAGATATAATTGGAAAAACCTTCCAAGCAATAAAACAGGATTGTATAGAACTAGAACACATAAAATAATAATAAAAAGCATTTTAGAAGAGGATGAAAAACTCTTTTTAACGATTTATCTGCAGATATCAATCCAGAGGTACATTTTTCTCATTTTATCTACTACATTTCTTTTTCAAATCTCCCTTTCTATTCATTAAAGTTCACCGAAAGGGGGTGGTCGAATAGGAGTTCGATAAGGGAAGGAATGCAATTTATTCGCTTGCTTATTGTTAGAACTCGGATCTTCTGTTGGAGCCCGTTATTAAGTTTTCCTTCCACTCTTTGGATTATTTCGTTTTTATTTTCATTTCCTCTAACAGCTATTTTAATTTGCGTTGTAATGCGTATATGCTCGAAATGACGGATAAAGAATTAAAGGCAGTTTCTGACAGGTATATGGCATTTCTAGATCACTCGTATAAGAAATATAACTAACTGTTCGTAAAATAAGATATGTTTGTATGAATTTTTACGGGAGTGAGTGTAATCACGACGTTCTGTTGTTTTTCTTCTTATTTTGGACAAATAGCCACAAAACACATTGAAAAATGTTAATGAATCATGGGAGTGTTCACCACTCTAGTTCCTCATAACCGTACACAAAATAGCTCATTTTGAAATCAGCTTATTATTATTAGGGCATCCCATAAATTGCCTTTTTACTTTCACTTATATATAGCATAAAAGAAGTATAGTAATCGTCAAAAATTTTGAACTCGGGATTTTGACGCACGCTTTTGATGTCCCCGAGTTCGAAAGAAGCATTTTTCTTAAATGTCCGTCCGTCTGTTTGTCTGTGACAAAGCTAATTGAAAAATGATTGAACTCAACAGATGGAATTTGGTATACTTTCGTAACACCAAATCGATTACTATCAAATTTTGAGAAATTTGCTCAAAGAAAATCCGTTTGTCCAGCTGTTCGAATATAAGCTAATACTATAGTTGCAAAACGGAGAGACTTATGTATACAAAATTCGGTACATCGATTTAACATCTATAGTGTAGACACTTTTTTTAAATTTTGAGCCAAATACAACAAGGGATCGACTAATTTGACGATCTTTATTTTCAGACACATGTAAATGCTATAATTAAAAAAAAAATGCAATGACTTAAATATATCAAAATTGGTATGGGATTTCCAGACTACAACTGCAGTTATGTGACAAATTTTTGTTTAAATCGGTTGAAAAAATGCACCTAAAACAAAAATTCTATTTTTGGATACTATTAAAGCCTGCTAGGAATTAATCGCCGAATAACTCGCCAAGGGTCACACGATAGATTCAGTAAAAGTGTTACATACACGCCAAAAGTTAATGTTTCATAACTATTGTTTTCCTGTGTCATGTAAGGCGGTCTGTGGCATGACAAGGTTATGAGAAAGTATGCAAGAATATTCTGAGGAGGCCATTCTCGCTGGGTTTTATTTTTTTTCATTTTTGATAAACAGCGCCAAACGCATGGGAAAATATTAACCAACAATGGGAATATTTTCCCCTTTTAATTTCCGAAACTAACATAAAATGACACATTTGGCATTCAGCTTATTAATATTAGGGTAGTCCTTAAGTTTATTTTTGACCTTAACTTGCTATGATTATGTAAGATTAACTGTTAGCTGTCTGTGGTGTCTTTTTTGCAGGAGAGAGAGAGAGAGAGAGAGAGAGAGAGAGAGAGAGAGAGAGAGAG